>SNQJ01S0066147.1:34208-71833 GCA_010110895.2 Picea sitchensis
CATGTTGCACCAAGTTTAAAGTTTGCACATTGCTTGGAAAAAGATGCTTGCCACATGTCACATGTCACAAGACTTTCAAAGTTGCATACATCATGTCACAAGATTTTGGAAGTTGCATATTGCATATTCAAGTTCTATTTGTTGCCTAGACTCCATATCCCAAGCAGAAGGCACCAAGTCTTTCTTTCATTCTCATGTCTTGAATCAAGGAGTATTGAATCAATATATACAAGTCTTATAAGAGAAGCTGAAATTATCATTAAGTGTATAACAAAATTACATTCATAGATATATACAAGCCATAGAAATAGCCTTGTGTATATTATCAGATGAAAAAGTACCCATAATGTCAATCCATTATATGCATCATTACATGTTCAACTATATAATGTACTACATCTAACTATCTTATAAAATTATTACATAACATCATGAACTCCTTTTAGTCTTCTTTTTAGCTTTCCAGGTCTTAAGTAATTCATCCATAACCATGTCTTCATTTACTGGGTGCTCTTTAGCAACTGATGTTGTTTCAGTCCTTTCATGCTGAGTACATCTGGTCTCATACCCACTACATGGATGCTATTGTGAGGGGCCATCACCTACAAAAATAAAAAATATTAAATTTCTATGGCCAATTTTTAAATATCATTGAAGTAGCTCATTAATATTAAAAAAAAACTCTGCAATGTAATTATTTACCTGGTCCTCTAGTCAGCACCGATGGAATGGTTGTCAGCCTGTTCACCTGATATTTAGGTCGAGGAGGATCAACTATGACATTCTTTTCCATTGAAAAGTCAAAATTTATAAGTACAAAATTATTAAGTATATGATTAATATATAGACATTTTGCCATTGTGGGCCTCAGTCACAGGAACATCTTGGGGCTGCACCTCACTGGGATGGGGCTGTTGGGGAGCACCATGATCTTCTGGCTGCATTGCACTATCAACGCTATGTTGTCCAGTAATAATGGTTTTGTTGATAGTGATGCTCCCCTGATTAAAACAAAGTAAGACATTAAATTATGGATGATATAAAAAATTTGCGTATTTTATAAGTAATGAAAGGTTAATGTGGACTGATTTTTATTTACCTTATCCCACGAATTGGATCTTGGGGTCTGCCCCATGATTTTCCTACGATCAACCATGACTTTATAACCATACTTGTAACCAAGTTGGAGGTCTTCCTCCATGGTTTCAGTTCCAAAGTCGTCTCCCTGCATTGCATAAGGGTATGGTTTTTTAATGTTTTTGGCTGCAATTACCTTAAAGTTGTAAGGTGATACAAATAATATTCTTAAGATGTTTGGGTACTTATGATTCATGACTGTAAAATCGAGTAGCCGCCCTGGCCTAGCTTGTGTTGGCCATGTTTGGAAATCCTTTCTTTGGTTTCCTTCGAAGTGTTAGGAAACCTATCATTAAAATTTTCAAGTATGTTATATATAACCACACTTTTATTTAGATCTAAAGAAAAATAAAGCTGGTATTGAATTCAAAAAATTGTAATTTACCTTGGTGTACCAATTATTTGTTCTTTTGATTTTTTGAAAATCTTCTCTTTTACATCATCAATGATCGCCTTCCACTCCCTCTCTGGAATTGAGGGAGGACACTCATACCTAGGATTTCCTGCCAATATTCGTCTATAAACATACCACGTATATTTTAAATATTCACCTGCTGCAGATGTGACCTATTTTTTATTGAATGTGTTTACTACAAAGAGGCCTTCAAGATAATCCATAAGTTCCTTTTTGAGGTTGGAATTCTGGCAATTCCACCTCATGCATAAGTTTTCCACAAAAATCGACAAGGTCTTTCTCTCTAGGTGCCTATAAAAAGGTCGTTTCCTACACAAGAAAAATATATGATCATTAATTTAAAATTAATAATCTAGATGATTTCTGTATGAGGACAACATTAAACGATTAAAATATGAATTAAAACTACCTGGGAGTCTTGATTGATCTTCTCTTTTGCATCATCAATGATCGCCTTCTACTCCCTCTCTGGAATTGAGGGAGGATGCTCATACCTAGGATTTCCTACCAAGCTTCATCTATAAACATTCTGTGTATATTTTAAATATTCACCTGTTGCAGATGTGACC
Source organism: Picea sitchensis (assembly GCA_010110895.2). Taxonomy (NCBI): domain Eukaryota; kingdom Viridiplantae; phylum Streptophyta; class Pinopsida; order Pinales; family Pinaceae; genus Picea; species Picea sitchensis. Next base: position 36,330 of record SNQJ01S0066147.1, read on the forward strand.
ACTTTTTTATTGAACGTGTCTACTCCAAAGAGGCCTTCAAGATAATCCATAAGTTCCTTTTTGAGGTTGGAATTCTGGAAATTCCACCTCATGCGTAAGTTAGCCCCAAAACTCGACAAGGTCTTACTCTCTAGGTGCCTATAAAAAAGGTTGTTTCCTACACACAAAAAGATATGATCATTAATTTAAAATTAATAATCTAGATGATTTCTGTATGAGGACAACATTAAACGATTAAAATATGAATTAAAACTACCTGGGAGTCTTGAATGTTTTAATGTAAGTCCATTATCATCGACCAAAAATGTGCACGGAAGGGTCCTCATGCTTGGCACACATCTAGCTCTAGGAAATGAAACCATCTCAACCACATCACTATGATCCTCATCTCTACCACCATCTCTAGACTCTGATCGAGGTGTGGATGTCTGGTGGTGCATGTTATGGATCCTATCTAAATTAGGTGTGGAAGATGGAGAAGTAAATAGTGCTCTAGTAGTTGTATGACTGCCCACATCAGGACTCTATAGCATCTCTGTAGCGCCACTACTACCAACACTGGGCTGAATAGGCTCCAAAAATTCCTTTATAAAAAAGAAAATGTTTTTTCGTAAGATAATGTAAAAGTTAAAGAACAAAGTATCATAATTGAACATATGAGTACATTAAAAAAAATCACTTTAAATTATGGTTATTACCTTATATGTGTTAAGTTGTGTCATAAGGAGATTAATCTTTTCTTTGATGTCAGGAGTTTGTTCTAGATGATCTAAGAAGCTAGCAAGTTCCTTGTTATCTTTAATGATATTTTTTTTTATTAAGACCATCGAATTAGTGCATGAATAAAACCACTCCTCGTCGGCAGAATCATGATCCACATGGCTTGCGGACTACATATAATTTCAACAAAAACAATGTTATTTCAATAAAATTATATAAGCAAATAATAAAAATAATGTAAAATGAAAGTGGAAATTGATAATCATTTACATGTTCTACGGCTGGCCCTTTTCCATGATCATCCTGCCACATTATAATATAATTAGAACCCCCAAATATTTAAAAAATTGTTAATGATAACAAAAAAACAATGTTAAAGATAATATTTACAACAATGTTAAAGATAATAAAAAAATATAATGCAATAAGTAGAGGTTTCTTAAAGAGGCGTTGCATAAGAACCTGAACACTATTAGTCAATGTTTCTATTCGATTCAAATGGTAATCCACTAATAACTCTTCCTCGAGAGCTATATTTTTTATTGCGCATAGGACTACCTGATTTTCTTCACGTCCCTCATATATGCAATTCGGTTGTTTGTTTGTTGTCCCGGGTCATGTGTTGTTTATAAACCCTGCGATATTGTTGGAAGCTTTAGGCCTTCCATCAATATAGATAGTCGCTCCCTTATTTTTATCCTTTTTTATTAGTTGTATATAATTTGCGGCGAGTGCATATCTCTGCATACTTCGCATGTACCGTACCAACCGCATCCAATCGTTATAATTGTAACACAGTCCTACATAGTCCATCAATTCAGTTACTGTATTGTATTTTACAATTATTCCATCCATGGAAAATAGACCCAAGCCATGCAGAGAGGATGGTGCAATGTGATATGTCCTATTGTTGACAATGAAATCAACATCTATAGGAGGTAGTTCCTTAGGTACCCATTGTTTCACCATATGCTTATACCTGAGTGGAACATCTATGTCTCCTATGCTCTCATCATCATAAGAGCATGATCCTCCTTCGGTAAGAAAAAATTTCATGCATCTACAAAATTTTATTCTGACCTTTTCACCTCTGGTCCTTGTTTGCTTATCATATCTACTAGATGCAATTGCATTTCCGGCCTCTATTTTTCCTGAGATTTCCTCACTCGACGAAGAAATATCTGACAGGTACCTATTTGGTTGTACCTTCAGTTGCATGTGCATGTTTTGTTAGTTAGTATTCCATCATCATATTCAAAGTTCTAAATAAAAATTTTATATCTTTAGTTTTGGATGCACAATTAGACTAGGGTGCAATTACCAATATTAGTGGTCAACCACCTAATTTAATGTGATATGCCTCTTGATTTTGGACATATTAAGTAAATATTAATGTGATAACACTAAGGACATGATAAATTTATCATATGGATCTAAGAAAAAAATAGTAGTAAGGTTGTTGTTTGTTGGATTTGTGCAAATTAGAATTATTATAAGAAATGTCCATTGAAGATGAGGGTCAATGCTATGGAGTAAGAAATCCAACCATAAGTTGTTGTTTTGCAAATATTGGGTGCTTTAGTTGGCAATATGTATAAGGCAATCCAAGAGTAGAACTATACAAATATTACTTTTGTTCGATACAAGAATAGAACTATACAAATATTAACTTTGTTCAAGCCAAGATTAGAACTATACAAATATTAGTTTTGTTCAATCTAAGTTGAAGAATAAGTTAGTTATGGAGATGGTTAAAAATAGTGCAACCCACATTTTTATGTAGGAAGTAGTGGATTGAACAATAGTGCAATAGTGCAAACAGTCTTGCAGCATCTCACAGAACTCAAAAATGTTGCCCCGTTAGTCTTTTATGCCCTTAGCGGGAATTGGCCAAGAGTCCCTGAAATGGTTTGGGATGTGACTTGAAACTGGTAATAAAACGAAAACCAAGTCTTGGATTGAGGAACTGTCATCTCTATTGGATTTCTGGCATAGGATTTTAGCTAGATCACCCCTCACTCCCTGTTCCAATCCCTCAAAAGTTGTTCTTTTCATCGATTTTGATAACTAGTGCTATGCTCAGTAAGAAGCAATGCAACATTTGGATTTGGGGGTCCAATTTACAAAACCATGCCCTGGGAGCGGATGGATAATGTGGTCACCTAGTCCATTCCTAAACAAGCATGCATAATCTTATGGAGCTCAAAAATGTTGCTCCATTAGGATTTTATGCCCTGAGGAGGAATTGCCAAGAGTCCCTGAAATGGTTTGGGATACGAGTTGCAACTGGGCATAAAATGAAAAACAAGACTCGGATTGAGGAACTGTTGACTCCGATGGATTCCTGGGATAGGATTTCAGCCAGATCACCCCTCACTCCTGGGTGGCATGCCTCGAAAGTTGCTTTACTCATTGATTTAGAGAACTAGTGTTTCTCAGATTGAAGCAAAAAAACATTGTTGGATTAAGGGGTCCAATTTACGAAACCATGCCTCGAGAGAGGATGGAAAATATATTCACCTAGTCCACACTTAAAAAATATTGCAACATCTCACGAAACTCAAAAATGCTGCTCCGTTAGGTTTTTATGCCCTCAAGAGCAATTGGCCAAGAGTCCCCAAAATGGTTTGTGATGCGACTTGCAACTGGGCATATAACAAATATCGAGACTTGAATTGAGAAACCATCAAATCCGATGGATTCAAGGGATATGATTTCATCTAGAGAACCCCTCACTCATGGGTGCCATGCCTCAGAAGTTTCTTTAATCATTGATTTCGAGAACTAGTGTTTTTCTCAGTTTGAAGCAATGCAACATTTGGATTAAGGGTCCAATTTATGAAACCATGCCTCAGGAGTAGATGGATAATTTGGTCACCTATTACATGCCTAAACAATCTTGCATCATCTCACAAAACTCAAAAATGTTTTTCCGTTAGTCTTTTATGCCTTGAGCGAGAATTGGCCAAGAGTCCCCGAAATGGTTTGGGATGCGACTTGCAACTGGGCATAAAAAAAAAATTGAGTCTCGAATTGAGGAACTGCCATCTCTATTGGATTCTTGGCATAGGATTTTAGCTAGACTACCCCTCACTCCCGGTTCCGACCCCTTGGAATTTTTTTTTTTCATCGATTTCGATAACTAGTGCTTTTCTCAGTAAGAAGCAATGCAACATTTGGATTTAGGGGTCCAATTTATGAAACCATGCCTCAGGAGAAAATGGACAATGTGGTCACCTATTCAATGCCTAAAAAATCATGCAAAATCTCATGGAGTTCAAAAATGCTGCTATGTAGGCTTTTATGCCCCGAGGAGGAATTGCCGAGAGTCCCCGAAATGGTTTGGGATGCAACTTGCAACTGGGCATAAAACAAAAAACGAGACTCAAATTGAGGAACCATCAACTCCGATGGATTCCTAGGATAAGATTTCAGCTAGAGAACCCCTCACTCCTAGGTTCCATGCCTCGAAAGTTCATTTACTCATTGATTTCCATAACTAGTGTTTTTCCTAGATTGAAGCAAAAAAACAATGTTGGATTAAGGGGTCCTTTACAAAATCGTGCCTCGGGAGTGGATGGAAAATATAGTCACCTAGTCCACTCCTAAACAATATTTCAACATCTCACGGAACTCAAAAATGTTGTTCCGTTAGGTTTTTATGCCCTTAGGAGCAATTGGCAAAGAGTCCCTAAAATGGTTTGGGATGCGACTTGCAACTGGGCATAAAATGAAAAACGAGACTAAGATTGAGGAACCATCAACTCTGATGGATTCCTAGGATAGGATTTCAGCTAGAGCACCTCTCACTCCTAGTTTCCATGCCTCAGAAGTTGCTTTACTCATTGATTTTGAGAACTAGTGTTTTGCTCAGATTGAAGCAAAAAAACAAATGTTGGATTAAGGGGTCCAATTTATGAAACCATGCCTTGAGAGAGGATGGAAAATATAGTCACCTATTCCATGTCTAAAAAATATTGTAGCATTTCACGGAACTGAAAAATGCTGCTCTGTTAGGTTTTTATGCCCTTAGGAGCAATTGGCCAAGAGTCCCCAAAATGGTTTGGGATGTGACTTGCAACTAGGAATATAACGAATATCGAAACTCAGATTGAGGAACTATCAACTCCGATGGATTCCTGAGATAGGATTGCATCTATAGCACCCCTCACTCATGGGTGACATGCCTCAAAAGTTTATTTAATCATTGATTTTGAGAACTAGTGTTTTTCTAAGTTTGAAGCAATGCAACATTTGGATTAAGTGTCCAATTTATGAAACCATGCCTCAAGAGTAGATGGATAATGTTTTCACCTAGTCCATGCCTAAAAAATCTTGCAACATCTCATGAAACTCAAAAATGTTGCTCCGTTAGTCTTTTATGCCCTGAGTGGGAATTGGCCAAGAGTCCCTGAAATGGTTTGGGATGCGACTTGCAACTGGGTATAAAACAAAAATTGAGTCTCAGATTGAGGAACCATCATATTTTTTGGATTCATGGCACATGATTTTATCTAGATCACCCCTCACTCCCGGTTCCAACCCCTTAGAAGTTGTTTTTTTCATCGATTTTGATAACTAGTGCTATGCTCAGTAAGAAGCAATGCAACATTTGGATTTAGGGGTCCAATTTATAAAACCATGCCTCAAGAGAGGATGGACAATATGGTCACCTAGAACATGCCTAAAAAAGCATACAGAATCTCATGGAGCTAAAAAATGCTTCTCCTTTAGGCTTTTATGCCCCAAGGAGGAATTGCCATGAGTCCTCGAAATGGTTTGGGATGTGACTTGCAACTGGGCATAAAAAAAAATTGAGACTTGGATTGATGAACCATCGACTCCGATGGATTCCTAGGATAGGATTTGAGCTAGAGCACCCCTCACTCTTGGGTGCCATACCTCGAAATTTTCTTTACTCATTGATTTTGAGAACTAGTGTTTTGCTCAGTTTGAAGAAAAAAACATTGTTGGATTAAGGGATCCAATTTATGAAACTGTGCGTCGAGAGAAGATGGAAAATATAGTCACCTATTCCACGCCTAAAAAATCTTGCAACATCTCACGAAACTCAAAAATGTTGCTCCGTTAGGTTTTTATGCCCTCAGGAGCAATTGACCAAGAGTCCCTGAAATGGTTTGGGATGCGACTTGCAACTAGGAATATAGCGAACATCATCTCGAATCTTCAATGAGTGGTAACCACTTGTGAATTTGAAGGAGCATAAATTTGGGTCATAATACACCTACCTAACTCCATCATCCCTCAAGTCAAAATCGTGGGCCAAAATCAACGAACATCACATCATTATCTATTTAAGACATCCTAAAAGATAATCATATCTCCATACACGACCAAGACAAGTGAATCACATCTATCGAATTCATAAGGATACAAATATGCACAAGTCACATACATCCTAAATTACCAATCTCATGGTATAGGTAACAACCCACATAATGTGATGAACATCATATGAAAATGATAATATATCTCATGAACCTCAAAACCTATGGCAACTAAAACAACATGAACTAGGTCAATTACATATTTTTGACAAAATATTTATGCAAGAGTAACATCATGGTCAACACCCTCTATCTAATATAATTTAGTAACCTTGGCCCTATAGTGTATAACACTTACATCAGTTGTAATATTAGAATTAATCACTAATTCCGCAATAGGTTTTGGACCTGTCTCTATGGCATCCTACCATGAATTATATGCACATGCCTCCTCAATTATAGAAGGATAATCTAGCTTCTCACTAGAATTTACAAGTGCCATAAGATCAAGAAGTAACTCATAAAGACCACCTTCTCTCACCCCTCTAGCAAAATTCCTCAGACTAGATAAACTACAATCATTGATGGTGCAATGTTGTCCCTCAAATGAATCTCTCCAATGTACATATAACATACAACAAAATGAAAGAATATTCTTCTTCAAACTAGGAACCAATATAACATCATTCAATAACATCACCTCAAGGCATATAGAAGGAAATGGAGCCAAATACTCCTCTCACAAGATAAGTAGCATAATCACCAAGTGTTGGGTATAAGTTGCAACAATGGTGTACACAATGTACTAATCTAATGGTTATGAATTAGATCCCGACAAAAATTAAAGTAGAACATGAAAAATAGAATATCAACTAGAGTTTAGAAATTTCCATTGATAACTACTTTCCCTTTCTGGAAAATTTGGGTTGGGAACAATCAAAATTGTGATTTTGATGGGTGAGTGTAGCTTTTGGGGTACCTTCCACACGATGAAACACATTTTAGGGCTATTATTTGTGCTAACTTTAATGGGTTAAAATTAGGATTTTTCCTAGAGACTTATAGAGGTCTAGTGGAGGTGGAAAGTGAGGTGAAATGGATAGTAAACATGTTGATAATGGTATATTTCAACAAAAACTTGTGGAAATGTCACAATTGAGTAGTTTTTAGGTGATAACATACTTCCCCGTGATGTATGAGGTTAGGAGGAAATTGTATGACCAAAATACATCACAATTTTATTTGCAATGCTTAGAGAGGACCAAGGAGGGAGATAAGTGTCCAAGGAAGGAGGACCACCTACGGATGAACCATAGAGTACCACCTATCAACAAAAAAGTCAAAAGGTGATAGGTGTACAAGATTACAATAGGGACAAGTTAGGCATATCCATACTCATTAAGAAATATCATAAAAATGATACAATGGTATGCGCGGCATAAGGGAGCCAAGTGAATGAGACAAAATGGGGTCTCAATATAGTACAACATGGGGATGGAAAATATGTGCCAAAGTATAATATAGTGATATGAACAATCATACACAGAAATTCCTAGAACAATGGGGTCAGGTCCAACATAGAAGCATCATGACTACAAATAATATGGATACATAGGAATTGATTCCATACCCCAAGGAGGAGGGGGGAGGAATAAGCAGAGAAGCACTGATGAACATGAAACAACATAATAATCCCCACTAAATAGGAAAGGGGATCCAAATATCTCAAATGAGCCAAGGAGGAGGGATAAGAATTGTAGATGAGGGATAATAATTGGGAGCATTTTCTCTTTTAGGGTGAATTTGAACCAGAACCACAACCCAAAGACAAAAATAAAACTTCATCCAATAAATATTCAACACCCCAGTGTAGTAAAAGGAAAAGAAGAGCAATTTCCACAGTGATTATAGAGGATCCAACCTCTTCTTCTATGTCCAAGAGAGCCAAAAATAAGCTTGATTTCAGCCAAGCTACATAAGGAAAACTAGTGCCTCATTAAAACATGGCTTGAACACGCCATATCTACAGGGGGAGGAGGTAGGAATTATAGAATAAGAGGTGTTAGAAGACTACTAAAAGAAAGAAAGGGACATAGAAAAATATTTTCATTTTATCCTGGGACCCTCATGCACATTGTGACATGCATTTTCTTAAGGAAAATTATTTTTGCACATGCCTTTTTTCTAATAGAAAGATTGATTTTTGATGGTAGAAATAATTTTGACTTGTTGGGTTGGATATAAAATTTTAGAATGAATACCAAAGGTTTAAGCTTTTAGAATCCATAGAGTTAAAATTTAAGTCACTTATTTATTGTTTCGTGTAATTAAACACCTTCGAGTAATTTCTAAGTTAATGGGGGTTTTATGAAATATGATTGTTGGATATAGAATAGAATTTTCAACCCCATGATAGTTAGGGTTATTAATTATCCATCTTATATATATATAATCATTGATAAACAAGAGGTGGAAGAGATAGAGATAGAATTCTAAAGAATCTAGCAATCCAATTTCAAAATTAAGTTAAATGTAGGTGAATTTGACAAATCAATTATCTTATTTGAAAAAAAATCTAGATGGAGAATACTCTATAAACATTGTAATCAAGCTTATATAACATTTTGAATGATATTTGAACATTTACAATGATCATAAAGTCTCAAATTTGAATTTATGATTGTATTTAAGTGTTTTTGGTGTGTTTACTTTGATTAACAAGCTCTAGACCTATATCAAGACCCTTATCTTGTACATGGGGAAGAATTGAAGAATATGATGAAATGGGTTTGTAGAAAAGTTGATATAGTACAACCTAGTACTATTAGACTTCCTTTGGGTGTTAATGTTTACATGGTGTTTTTGGCATTTTTATGGTGGTTTAACTTGTTCAGCATTTCCCAAAGATGTATTAGATTTTAATTTTATTTTTGCACTTTGGTATATTTCAGGATTGAAATTAAAATCTAATAATATAACAAGATAAGAAATGTTATAGAAAATGTTATAGAAACAGAGTATGATGGGTTGTAGAAATTGTTGGTATCTTAGTCTTGGAATTTTTATTTCCATTTTTCACTAATTATATATCCTAGTATGCATTTCTTTGAGGCATTCAACATTGATTTTTACTCTCTGGAATTAAAAAAGAAGTTTAGGGTGGGGGGATTTGAATCATTTTTACATGAGATCAAGTTTTAGGTGTAAAATTGAAAACACAAAAATTTAGGAAAGATTTTAATGATAAATTACACATTTTCCAATTTGCTATATAGTGAAGCATGCATTTGCATAGAAAGGTTGGGCATTATAGTGCATGAAAGAAATAGAAATCCTTTCATGCATTTGCATAGAAAGGTTGGGAATTATAGTGCATGAAAGCAATAGAAATCCTTTCATGCATTTTCATAGAAAGGTTGTGCTTCACTAATGGCTTTGCTAGAAAGGTTGGGCATGCATTTTAGTGAAGCTAGTCAATTTTGGTCAAATCATGGTCAAATGCCAACTTGTCAAAGACATAACTCACCAAAGAAGATTTTTAATGATTTTGGTTATGGAAATTCATTCCACTTTATTTTTGGATTATTATTTATTTTAAAGATATGTAGGACATGATTCCAAGCTTTGTTGATATTTAAACCCTCATCTCTCTTCATATTATTCATTTTCAACTCGATTTCTAGTGCTTCTCATATTTTTATTTTTCCATGATGTTCTAATTTAGCGATGATCTTAGTGTCCTCAATACATATGTGATGTCGAGTGTTTTGTGAGTGTTCATCTAAAGAGGATTTATTTGATTGATTATGTCTAATGTCAACATAATTTTCTTTCAACCTTACTTGGAATGATCTTCTCATTTCACCAATATACTACTTACCATAAGAGCATGGGATAGAATATACACCTTTTTCACTTTCGGGTTATGGCATATTTTTCATGATCTAGCATTTTCCTTAGGGTTATAGGAGGAGAAAAGGATAATTCAATATTACTTTTCTTCATAATCCTTGCGATTTTTTTAGTGGTACCTTTAATGTATAGGAGGTTTATGTTTTTACCTTCCTCATTATCATTGTTCCTGATGCACAATCCTCTCTTGAATTTTAAGACAACCATAATAAACTATTTTTTTTGTATCCATTCATTTTGAACACATTCTACATGTGTACTAAGGGCTTGATCCACCATATCCACAAAGGAAACATACCAAGAATATTTATCTTATTAACAAGATATGGTACTATCCATTTTGAGGAGGTTTGGCATAGAGATTCTTATAGACTACACTACATTGCACCATAATATAAGACCTACACTCCTTGAATTAAACCATGTAAAACCATTCGATTAGACACAATATTCTTGCGATGAGTTAGCTATACTATCGGCCGAACTTTTTTAGATTAAGATTATAGAAGAATCATAGAAAGATTGACACATTTAATGTCTCTTATGACAATATCAAATGATGCTTGGATTCATTCATATTTGGTTTATCAAATTGAAATCTCAATTTGATACTTTTCAACATAGTTGGATATGAGTCAAATACAAAATGAAACTTGAATCATTAACATCTACTAGAACATATGAAAATAGGGTTTATGAACATGATGAATTGATGATGGAGAAGTGGGTGTATTAGGTCAAATTTAGATCGAAACCCTCCCATATGTCGTTGGGCATGCGAATGGTCTATCGAGGTCAGATTTCAATGCATGCAGGATCACAGGTTGAAACGATGACAGCGTTGGCCCCATTCACACATGTCAGCATTTGCCCTCCTCCCAATTACATCTTGATGGTGATTGAGAAATCCAATGAAATGAGGGATTTTTCATCACAAATATGATTAAAATGCATTATATATACATTAATGTATGACTTCCGAAATAAAAATGAAGAAATACTAGCGAAACTAAAACTTGCATCAACCAAATTGTGTGCTTGGAAAGAGAATTAGGGTTTATGGGTTTTGCATGATGAATTGATGATGGAATAGAAAGGGTGGGTGTGTCACTCAAATTTGTGTGTCAATAAACCCTCCCATGTCATTGGGCATGTAATGGTCTATCCATGATGGAGATTTAGGTTATGCAGTGTTTGAAAAATTTCAGCGTTATTTACGTTGGTCAGCATTTGCCGGTGTGTCTGAATCCTCATTGTTAATTTTTAAGTTCCTTGTTCCTTGTCCTTTTTTACTTGTTCCAGTTCCTGTTCCTTGACCATGGTGTATTCCCAATATCCATTATTTTGTACAAAATTATACTAATGGCATAAAATTCCCACACAAAGACCAAATTAATGTCCAAAAGCTACATAGAGTATTTTGCCTTTTAAATGACTATGTAACAAATCTCAATTCAGAGAAGATTCAAATATGTAACAATATGAAATCTTATGTAGTCATGATGGTATAAAAATGAAGAGATTCTCTTGGTTTTAAGAATAAATTATCCTCTCTTGAAGAAGATAACCATGGTGGAAGCTCATATGGCCTCCCCTCCCCTACATCGCACTCCAGTTGATCCCAAAGCCAATCTATAAAATGAAAATAATCAAGAGAAACATCTATTAAAAGATTCATGCTGAGAAACTACAAAAACAAAAATTAATGAAGAAGATTTTTGTAATTATGTGTTTCTAAATGATGTTTTAAGTCTACCATGTACTTTAGTATATTGGCAACTATTTTCGGGTTTCAAATAATAATTAAACAACATGTCAACCTAGGATATAAAAATGTCCCATAAAACTTAAAAACATGTAATTAACCCATGACATTAAAAGTATATTATTTTTAAAGAGAATAATTCATACAAATTAAAATATTATATAGTCCCGTACCTAATCCAACTTCAACATATATGTAATCATCCTTAATCTCTATCTTGATCTTCTTCATAAAATTCAACATCCGTATCATCATCCAGAGTTGAGCGATGTTAAAAGGATTAATGATATCATCATCATCATGAATGTCATTTTGAACATATTTTCATCGACATCATCATCAAGAGGTGGAATATTGTCTCTATGCATGGATGTGTCTTCTTGATCTTCTTCATCGGTACTGTGATCTTCGGATCTATCGATCCTATCGAATCATCTTCTTGATCTCAATATCATCTTCTTCACGTAATGAGTATACTTAATTGGCCTTCCTCTTGGATCATATCTAACAACAAATGACCAATCCCTTTCACTTGGAACATTTGAGTAAAAGACATGTTTACATTGGCTTGGAAAAACATGGCGATAGTGTCCTATTTCAAACACCATTGTTTTAATCATTAGAAATATCTTGGCATGTTGAATGGCAGTTCTTTCCTCATCATGTTCATGCATTTGTAACCTATACCATTTGGCATCGAATGGAACTAATTTGAAGGAATTAAAAGTCACACTCAAGTATATAGTTTAAATACCCATAATATCTACTTTTGAGATTCTTGGGGATGTCGGTAACTCCTAAGAGGAAGCTTATTAGTGACACAGATCACACTTATGATTATCCCACTATCAAAAGTTTTCTGGTTTCATCCAACTGTCTGATGCGAAATTCTGACCGACCACATAGGCTTGTGGTGTTTGGGCACTCAATATAGATATAAAGATGCATTGTCAATTAATAAATTAACATATATTTATATAACTTTGAAAGTATCTAAAATCACAGTCACACATGTAGTCACATTAATATAATATAAAATGGTTGAATAAAATGGGTGAATTTTACTACTTTTCCATCTTTCAAACCATATTCTAGATCAATTTCCCTCTGCATAACAATGGAAGCATCTCTGTTCTGACGAGCTTCTCTAACCAATTCGGTGAGTGGTTTCCATGATAACCTACTTCCATTATGTTGTTTGTCTTTCAATTACATTCATTCTGTTAAGATTATTTTCAATGTATAAATGCGGTGCATCCCACTCTTTAGCAATTGAATAAAAAGCATAATTCCACCAATATTAAATATTAGTTATAAGTATGGTAAATATTAATAATTGATAAAAAAAAAAAAAAAAATAAATTATATTAATATAAATATTTTTTTTTTTTTTTTTTTTTTTTTTTTTTTTATTTTATTATTATTAATATAATTTTTCATAATTATTAATATATTACCTCTCATTTTTTATTCTACCTTGCCTCCTTGATGCTCCCGATCTTCAAATTTTTGATGGATTTCACATCCCAAATAAGATCCATTACATGCATAGTTGGCACTACTAATTTAGGAAGATCTTGACTAGTATACACCATGGATTGATATGCCATATGTCCTCCACCATGAACCCTTAGGACGTGCTCTTTTTCTAATAGCCTTCAATGATTTCAAATTTTCTCCACCATCCACATTGACCTTGTGTGAATGGGTCCACAAATTTCAATCTCTTCAACTTGTTGTATGAGGTAGTATTCTTGTGCATTGAAAATGTAGGAGGTATATACTTTTCATTCATACATTAGGCGAGGAATTTCTCTCTTCAATACTTTATATCACCCTGGACTTCTTTCAATGACAACCATCTACATGAGATCATGACACAGAAAATAACATGTTTCAACATAACATAATATGATATATTACATTACCAGTAAAACACGTGTCATTAAGTACAGCAATAATTTGAAAGAACATTTGCATACAAATCAAAACTACTTACCTCAATGTAGTTCCAAGATCATATATAACTTGTTTTGGCGTTGTTGTCAAAGTCATTTTGGGAGAGATGGCGACGCAACATATTGTAACAACAAATGAATCATTATTTGTTTCATCCAGTAGACAGAAAAATAAAAAATAAAAAGATCTATAAGGCCAATATATATAAATATGTATACCAAAATTATTACCTTGATGAAGGTATGCCAATCATGTGCTACCCACCAAATTCACCTTTCTTATTTAAGATATTTTTGAATGGTTTGTGAAGAAGAGAAAAGCCTGTGAGAAATTTAATTCTTTGAATGACCTCTTTTACATCATTAATTTTTTGCTGTGTTAATAACCATGGAAGTTTATTTAGGTCTAATGCACATCAGTCTATTTGAATGTCAGTCCTGCCATTGCATGATTGGCTTCTTGAATGTCAGTACAAAATTTTGACATTTTTTTCTTTGTCCCTCCTACCATCACCGTAACATTTAGTCACATTCTTCCCGATAAGCATTGTATCAAACAAAAGATATATTTTTAGCACCTCATAGTAGTGAAACCTCATGAATTGAGTGGGATAAAATTTCATTCCTCATGTAAGTCATTATGAATACCTTCATGATGATTGTAGCCTTCATGAAGCATAAAATAAATCCACAAAAATAATTATCAAATAGGTAAAATAAATTCAATGATTAAAATAAACATTAAAACATTACATGATCTACGAGTACATTATTAAATTGAGTACCTTGGCGATTTCTATTATATTCCAACCTCCATGGGTGAGGTGTCATTCTTTGTGGTTTAAACTAGTCTCTTCTTTCCCATTGAAAATATGTTTTTGTTGATACGATACCTATGGTTCTTAGGAAGGGGTTCTATACTCATCAAACACCACTTTTCCTAAAAATTTTGAATGACAAAACTTCATCTTAGGGCCTAAGCGGACATGCAAATTTGCCTTTGTTTGAAGACCTATAACAAATGGATTAATTCCAATTATACAATGAGATTATTTAAAAATTAAACATACGCCATGAAAGTAACATTAAAATATTATATAGTATTAAAAAGAAATATTAGAATGCTACATATACAAAATGTGTTAATCCAAGGGCATCATGGTGTCCATAAAAGTATTCCAGATTTAATTTCTTCTCCACGATTGGTTTACATATGTCATGCATTATGATGCCAGCCCATAACTTTAATAGCTCATCAATAAGAAGCAGTATATACATATATTTAGCTTTGGTACTTACCTAATTGTTTGAAATTACATAATTACTATAGGAATGATATCATGTAATATATATAATTAAATAAATAAACAAAGATGGAAATTAAAAAATGGACTGGTGAAATTAAAAGAATTAATGTGAAGCAAATGCGGAACAACAATTGCCAACATTATGTGCTCCCTCTTTATTGTCAAAGGGAAAGTTTATTTTTATAACAAAAATAGGCCACAGCGAGTAAATAGACCTAAGCTCTCTGAATGGATTAACAAATTGACTTCTATTAGTAACGTATTACAAGTCATCTTTGAAACCCATTTTCCTCAATTTTCATCTGCGGAACCATCGATGGGAATTTGAAGAAAACCATCTCCACTTATGTTACGTGCATGGTAATCCATAAATTGTGCTATGCTTTCTTTTGAACAATGTTGCAAGCGTGGAATTATGGGAATATGATGAAGAACCTTCGAGGCACCCTTTTGTTACTTGATGGGTTAGATATCACCTCTCTTGATAAGACATTGCACGCATTGTTTTGAAGCATGTTGTCCATAATATATAATATGGTCATTAGGACATGCATCTATAGTTCCAATAATCCATTCTAGTGTCTTTTATAATGGCATGCAAACCTCGATGTGTGCGAGGTAAAATATTTGGCGATAGTAACAAAAATTCACCTAAAATCTACAACATAACAAATAACTAGTTAATGTAAGAATATTAATCATTAAAAATTGCATTCTTATTTTACACATTAATTAACACTAAAAATAAATAGAAAAATATCCACATTTATGTATAATATGAGATGAAACATATTACATACCTTAGGATGTGTGTCATATAATTGTTTGAAAAATTATTCATAACTTTTAAGTTCACTAGTAGCAATGTAGCTGAGAGAAGATTTGCTCTTGATCGCTCATAAAAATTAGTTTTATTTGCCTTTTCTAATAGGGTTCATCATAAATACCAACATTTTTCCCCATCCTCATCCGACTACGAAAAAAAATATTGGATCATTGGTTGTCCCATCATATTCTTCAGAGATCCTCATTTTCTTGGTCAAGATGATGTTCCTCAACTTGTACAACACCATTTCTACTAATACTTGGTGCAATATTCTGTGGAAAGTTTGAGGGAAACTCTAACTTTATAACTTCTAAACAATCATGCAAAATTAGTGCATACTATAATAAACATTCAAACAATATATATACATATATATATATATATATATATATATATATATATATATATATATATATATATATATATATATATATATATATATATAATTTTATATAAAATTGACAAATTAAAAATATAATGAATGTATAGCTAATTACCATAGGACGATATTCTTTGATCCCCCATTAGTGTTCCCATATTTCCTACAATGTTTTAGTAGCTATTGCTATTAAAATTATTATGGGACATTTGAGACAACATGTTTTTACAAGGGAAATAACATCTACCATCTGCTTTTCACCCGCTTTACTTTTCCCCCACCTCTAAATACATTTTGCGACATTATTCCGCTGCTTCTACACAAAATTACCCTTTGAATGGTTGTTATGAAGATTATCATACTTAACATCTTTAAATCCACCAAATGTTATAGTTCAATTTTAGGTCCTAATCGTCCTGAGTGGAATATTTGTGACCCTCACAGAAACATTTTACCCTATTTATTTGTCATTTCTTGGTCCACTTTAGACAGGTCAGCCAGGTCACTCTTGTCAGCGTTGATACATATTGGTTTAGACAAGGCATTTCATCACTCTTGTGGCCAGTGTTGACCATGTAATTTAGAAAAGTACAATCATGTCGAGATAGCGACGAATGTGAGGTGGATTTAGAAAAAAATGAATAATTGAACTTTTTTCTCTTGAATGTTTGTGTGAAAGATGCTTGTGCGTGCATGGAATTTTTTCAATGTAGTGTGATGGTAATCATGTCCTTTAATTGGTGTATGAAATGATTGAAAATTTTTTTTATATTATTCACATGGGTTGAATGTATGTTGATGTATGTTTTGGTAATGTGATTAGATTACATTTAGTGGAATAAATGGATGGTGACTAGATTATTGCTGCTGGGGGTGTGGAATTATTTGGTGTGAGGTGAATTTGTGTGATGAATGGTTGTTTTAGATATTATATTACTCGTGCACAATGAGAATTTAATGTGATGAACGATTGTTTCAGATATTAGATTACTCACACACAATGAGTATCTAATGTGATGAATGATTGTTTTTAGATATTAGACTTCTACCATGCCATGGATTAAATGTTGAATTATATGTTGATTCTCTTGTGCCATGAAAATAATGCAGATGCATGGTCGATTTAATTATTATATTCTCTTGAACCTTAACTTATTTCATTCTATGATTGATTTAGTAAGTAAGTTCTCTCTTGTGCCTTGGAATTTATGTGATGTATGATTGGTTATTAGAACACTATTGCGTCATTGATTATTGTTGGTGTCGTTAGTATAGCTAGTTGGTTTTTGGACAATTGTGTTAGTGGGATGTAGACACCCTCTCCATGCTCCTCAGAATAGTCATGACCACGAGACCTTAAATGGTAAAAATCAATTGGATGAATCACAGAGTTGAGCGTTTCTTATGTTTCTTGGAGGCCCTAACCTTGCATGGTAAGTTGGTGTTGGATTTACTAAGAGGTGAATCAATAATAGATAAATTTAATCCTTTTTCATAAAAGTAAGAAGTGTTATATCAATGTAGCATTTATCATCTAATAGTTAGAGTAAATAAACAATGAAAAATGAGCAATCACACATACACAAAGTACCCCGGTGTTTTTACATGGAAACCATGAGAGAAAAACCACGTAATGATTTTTCTTAGATGTCTTGAAAATTACATTCATTAGGAAGCACCAACTTCCTTTGTTTTTCGAGATCTTGCGGTTGGAGGCTCCAACCCTAGTTTCTCAAGCTACAAATTGAGGGAAAGCAACTCCCTAATTCTCGGCTACAACCCTAAGTTCTTAGGCTACAACCAAAAGGTGGCTACAACCACTGTCCTTACCCCATCAATGCATACGAAATATAAATCTGAGGAATGTAGACAACTTTGTCAACATCTTGAATCAACCGCGCCATTGTCGACCTATCAACATAAAAACTATACCAATAACCTATAACCTTTGTACCAATTACTTGAACCAACATGTACCATGCATCAACCTTGACTCATCAAGATGTCCAACATCATCAACTATACACCTCATGTGCCAACTCATCAACTATACATGTCATGTATGTGCCAAATAATCAACTACTTGTCTCAACCATGCTTGCCAAATATTTACCTCAACCATATACCAAAGACCTTTACCAATATAACCATCAAAGTTACCTCAACCATATACCAAAGACATACACCAATATAACCATCAAAAGTTATCTAACAATTCATCACTCTATCCATAAACCAAATACCATAAACCCTTACATAAAACCATGTGACAAAACCTCACTGTTATTTAGCCTCAAGCTAAACCAACAACTTCAACAACACATCACAACCAAAATACCAATATCCATATGCCAAATACCAACAACAAAATACCAACTGTATCCCTCAACAAGTCTCATATATGCAGTAATATTGAACATCCAATACCATCTCAAGAGATAAACCCTATCTCACAAAACATACCTCAAACCAGATGTGACATATCTCTCATAAATACACCCCAACCATGTTGTTGCCATGATTTTTCTACCGCACTTTTTCTGCCTCATGTTTTTTGTCGCGATATTTCTGCTGCACTTTTATTCCTAGATTTTTCTGCTGTGATTTTTCTGCTGTGATTTTTCTGCCACACTTTTTCTTCCACGCTTTTTCTTCTGCAGTTTTCCTGCCACACTTTTTCTGCCACACTTTTCCTACTGCACTTTTCCTGCCACACTTTTCTTGCCACACTTTTTCTGCTGCACTTTTCTTTCCGCACTTTTCCTACCACACTTTTTCTACTGCAATTTTTCTCTATCAATAATACCTTCCCAAATAACCTTTCACAAAATAGATATTCAATTATATTCGAGTGTTATTAAAGTGAGATAGCCTTTCCTCTTATTTATACTCTCATGTAGATTCCTCAAGGGGTTCTCCAACTTCACATGGCCATAACTCTCTAACCGTGAGGAGTTATGTGACATTCCACATACCACCAGAAATGGCATGACATGTACTATCCATCTAGAATAGTCTTACCTACAAATATATCAAAACTCATACCATTGTACATAAAACAAACTTGGGTCCATTACCCAAACCTTTGTGCTACCAGATTTCGCTACCGGACTTTCTTCAAGGGTTGACATCAATGACAACCAACCCAATTAATCAACAGTTGGGCAGGTAGCATATTTATGTCATATTTATGATTATATTTATGTTATCGTTATGTTATCATTATGTTATCTCATGTTACCCTTGTGTTATTTGACGATTATCTTTAAATGATGAGTTGAGCGATTAAAAGTATTGATGATTCCAGTTGATCATGATGAGTTGACCTTGCGTCGCTATTTATGATGTTTGTTGATTATGTGTCATTATCTAATGTGATGATGTGTTGATTTTGTGTCGTTACTAACTATGTTGATGCGTTGGTTGTGACGTTATTGATTACAATGATGTGTCACTTGTAATTCATTAATTATGATGTCATCGATTATGAGATTCTTGGATTATGTGTTGATGCTAATTCTTAATGCTTAAAAACAAAAATTACCTATTGTTCTTCAATTTTCTTAGTCGTAACGGAAGCATCATTACATATGGTATCAGAGAAGGTTTAACCCCGTGACTGTGGATCGTCACACCTTCCACTGTATTAAACCCTTGATTAATAACTTATCGTTGCTTAAAATATAAACTTGTCCATGTAGTAATCATGGTTAGAGGATGACGTGGAGGTAGATGACGTGGTGTTAGGGGCCAAGGCATGATGTCTCTAGTAGCATCCACGCCAGAGGGTCTAACCCCCAAGGAGAATAACAAGTATTTGGAAAAGAGAATATTTTTGTGGGGGATGTGGTTGGGTTGATGAGGTCCTTTCAGAGGATGACAGAGGCCTTGATTAACCGTCTAGATGGAGATGAGGCCAAGGTGCCTGTACCCCATGAGGGTCCACAAAATGTCACAATCGGTACTGGTAGCATTCACAAAGAACTCAAGAAGTTCAATTTTCTAATTTATTCGATTCCATAGTCAGCGTAGCCGCCGAGGGATGGTTGGAGAACATGGAGATGTGCTTTTCACTTCACAACTACACCTCCAACATGAAAGTACACAAGGTGGTCTTTCAACTGAAGGGGAACACTATTCTATGATGGAAGACACTCCTTCCACAATTGAACATGGTCATCAAAGACGTGTCATGGGAATTGTTCAAGGAGCGGTTCTGGGAGAGGTATTTGTCAGAGGAATTCATTGAATTCCATCTCAATGAGTTCAATGCATTATGACAGGGCGGTTGTATGGTTCCCAAGTATGAGGATTGATTCTTGGAGATACTTAGGTATGCTCCACATCTAAGCACAGAGAAGTTGAAGGTAAAAAAGTTTGTGTTCAGCCCTAATGTCAACATTCATGCAAAAGTGAGGATCCTAATGCCTCTAATGTTGCACGATGTAGTCCAAAGGGCCCTCATAACTGGGTAAGAGTTGATCATTGGGGTTTAGGGCAGGAATCCTGTGAGACAAACATGACATGCAACGTCTAGTGCACAACAACGTCAAACTCTAGCTAGACATTATTCAAGGTATCAGGATACGTCAAGAGGATACGCATTCATGACACCTCGATGACTGAATATCGAGTGGGGAACTCCCTATAGGGGACCACCGCATCAACAACAAAAATTGTTAGGCCTGTTCAACAAAACAAGCTAGGGTTTTAGGCTGGTGGGCCAACAACTTCTACTTCGGGGACCAGGAGTACTGGATCAAAGATCGGATGTTGGATAGGTGGAGAGCTACATTTCCAGCATGACTTTCCAGTTGAGAGGGCCAGAGTGGTTGGATCAACAGGACCCACTACATTTGTAGATTTTGGAAAGGTCCATAGGATTCACGCAGTAGTGGATAATCGTCAGAATGAGCACCAGTCCACTGTGCTCAAGACTTCAAGAAAAATCGTCGAGCAAACTTTTTGTTTTGGATAGAACTAGGTACTATAGAAGAACATGCAAAAGGATGCAAGTTATATGCATTCTTACCATTGAATGAAAAGAGCGTGGCATAAGGATTAGAAAACCTTTCGGTAGTATGATATTTTGCGGATGTGTTCCCATAAGAGTTACCATGTTTTCCACCTGAAGGCAAGATGGAGTTTACCACTGAATTGGAACCTGGAACCGAACTGATAGCAAGAACAACTTATCATATGTCGACACCTGAGTTACAGGAGTTGAAATTGCAACTGAAGGAGTTGTTGGAACTAGGAACTATATGTCCCAGTGTGTCACCTTGGGGTGTGCATGTTATTTTTCATAAGAAGGAGGATGGGTTGTGGAGACATGGTATAGACTACCGTCGATTGAATAAGGCAACGATAAAGAACCAGTATTTGTTGCCAAGAATAGACGATTTGTTTGAGATTAGGATATCACCAGTTATGGATCAAAGAGGAAGACATCCCTAAGAATGCATTCAAGATGAGTTTCGAGCATTACGTGTTTACCATTTTACTGTTTGGATTGACAAACGCCCCAAGGGTATACATGAGCTTGATGAATGGGGTGTTCTGTGAATACTTGGACAATTTTGTTCAAGTATTCATTGATGGCATATTGATATATTATTGGATGATGGAAGAACATGATGAACATTTGTGCTTGGTACTACAATGTTTACAAGAAAATAAGTTATACGGGAAACTGTCGAAATGCTCTTTTTATCAATCGAATATTCATTACTTAGGGTGTATTATCTCCAACGAAGGAATCATTGTGGATCCAGTGAAGGTAGAGTCTATTATGGAAAGGCCTACATTGAAAAATTTCTAGAAGTATGTATCTTCATGGGTTTAGCTAGATATTATCGATGGTTCGCTGAAGGTTTTTCGAAGATAGAAAATCTAATCACAAAATTGCAGAAGAAAAACAAGAAGTTTGTTTGGATTGAGAAATGCGTGAAAGCATTTCGAAGGCTCAAGGAGTTGTTGACAACCATGTCGATAATAAAGGTCCCTGACTTGGATAGGGATTTCTTGGTATGCACAGATGTGTCCAAGGAAGTTTTATGCAGATTATTGACGTAAGATGGTCAAGTGACCACCTACATCTCAAGGAAATCAAGAATGCTTGAGGAGAACTACGCAATGCATGATTGGGATTTATTGGCCATTATGTATGCCTGGAGATTGTGGAGACACTATCTAATTGGATAAAAATTCGAACAAAAGAAACAGATCATTGTGGAATGCAACACATTTTGCGTTGAATGACTTGAATGTGTGACAAAAGCATTGGTCAGAATTACTTAGAAAATACGATTTGAGATTAAGTACATTAAATGAACGGTGAATAGAGAGGCAAATGTGTTGAGTTGGAGGCCACACATGTTCTCAGTGATACCTTTTCAGACTAATATTCGATAAAGGATTCTAACTATATATTTCGATGATGACTGGTATAAAGAGGTTAAGGAAATTTCGGACAAGACACCATGACGGTACCAAGTTTGAAGGATATACAGTGGACAACGATGGATTGATGAGGCATAATAACTGGATTTATGTACCTCCTAACAACAACTTGAGAAATTTGATCTTAGTAAAGTTCATAGAGTAGTATGCATGGCTCATCCAAGAGTCACGAAGATGAGGGCAGACCTTAAGCCCTTATTATTCTAGAAGGGATGAAGGAAGACTTAGTTAGCTACACGGCGAGGTGTCTAGAATGTCAATGAGTGAAGGATGAACATAGACATCTAGAATTATTACTACATCCAATGCTATTCTAGAATCGAAATGGGAGGTCATTCGATGGACTTCATTATTGGATTTTCACTAATGGTAAGGATGCACGACTTGATTTTTGTGGTAGTTGAAACTATGACAAAGAGTGCACATTTTATTCATGTACATATGATGTATCAGGAACTAGACATAGCAAGAATTTTGTCACTAAGACTGTGAGACTACCTGGTGTGCCAAAAAGAATCTATCTAATAGAGGGTTGGTGTTTACAAGATGAAAGTGGACTAGTTCCCAAGAGACCTTGGGAACACAACTGAACTTTAGTACAACATATCTCCCTAAGACATACATGATGATAGAAGGAATGAACCAAATTTTGGAATATATGTTGTGTATTTATGTGTTGGACCAATAGAAACGTTGGGAAGAGTTCTTGACATTGGCAGAGTTTGCGTACAACAACGGATATCAAGGTACAATTAAGGTGGCACTGTTTGAGTTTCTCTAAGGGAGACTGTGTCAGATGCCATTGAGTTGGGATCAACTTGAGGATAGGGTCCTGGTGGGACTGGAAATGATCCAAGATATGGTAGAACAATTAAAAATGATAAGAAAAGGGATTAAAGAAGTGAAAGATCGGAAGAATAGTTATGTTGATGCACATCGTTTTGATTGCAACTGTGAAGTTGGTGACATAGTTTTCTTACGGTTGAAATCGCACAAGATTTTGATTAATTTTGGAAGGGGTACTAAACTCTATCCTAGGCTATGGTGAATTTCAAAGTTGTGAAAAGGAAAGGACCTGTAGCCTATCGACTAGTCGTGCCTCATTCTTTGAGGTGTTTTCATGATGTTTTTCTTGTATTTGTTTGTGACATTATGTTAGTGATCATGCACATGAGATTGACATGAGTTCCTTGTAGTGTTGGACGAGGGTGCAATCACAGAGGAACCAATATGCATTCTATACCATCACATTTGACATCTACGACGTTGAGCATTCAATCAGTTGAAGGTCCAGTGGGACAATTATAGTCCACGCTCAGCTACCTAGGAGGACACATGTGATATGCACCAGTAGTTTCCATTTTTATTTGATAGTTAGACATTTAGATCTTTTCATATGCTTTATTTACTGCATATATATATTGTGAAACTTCAGGACAAAGTTTAAAACAAGAGGAGGTGTATGTAACATCCCACTCTTTCAAGCAAATCTTATTGATTTATTCTTTGAGGACACTTGCGTGCAAGTGATCCAGTTTTAGTATATGGTTGTATGTTCGCTTATGGATTCTTATGAGGATGTTTATGGATTATGATGTTAGGTTGTTTGATATCTATGTATTGACAAATGCTCCCCTAAGTGTTAAGGAAACTTGGCAGATTGAGGATGTCGATGACATAAATGGACATCCTTGGACTCCAGATCGAGTCAGGGAGTGTATTGTGTTGGTTTGAGTATTTTATTTATGCATATGTGACATATGATTGGATATAATATGATTTTGTTTATGGATCATTGACAACATTTCGTTGATAGATGCAGGTTGATGATTTCTTGCTAATCAAACTCACATAAGGAGTAAAGGGGTCATGAAAAACAACCAGATATTGAGGGAGAGGTGTGGCAGTAGCCCTGTCACAGCCTACTAGCACTGTCGTCGTGGCTCGAATTGTAGGTTAATGATTACCTAGTTTGAGAGACCCACGATGTCATGAGGGAAGACTGAGACAGTTTCTCGCGAATATTCTAAGGGGCACACAATAAGGCAAGGTCCTTATTCATTAGAGGCCCTTAGTCTCTCACAAGGTAGCCTAAATGGAGTATTGACTCCAAGGGTTGGAAAACTACCAAAACCAATCAAAGGCGAGTGACAACCTTGGAGCACATAGTGCATCTTGAAGGGCAGGTCACATAAGTAAAAATTTAATCAAAGGTGAGTGGCACCCTTCAAGCATGTAGTGTGTCTTGAAGGGCACTTCACATGATTAAAAATTGAATCAAATGCAAGTGGCACCCTTGGAGCATATACTGCATCTCGAAGGGCACGTCGTGGTATAAAAAAATAGGCAATGAACCTAGGTGGCCTAGAAAACTTGAGTGAATGCTAAACCTTACAAAATCTTGAGCACCTATCGAATTAATTAATTGATCAATTAATTAACTAAAGATTAATTTATTAAGCATAATCCCTAAGGGTCTAGGCATTTGCAAACAAATATTTAACTAAGCCTAAGTATAAGTGAGTGAGAAGACTAAAAACTAAATTTTAAATTAAATAATGAGGGGTGAAGTAAATCCATTTAAGAAATCAATAATAATAAAAAACAAAAACAAATCTAAAGAGTGATTTAATACACCTTGTGCAAATAAATACAAAGTTAAAAATTAAACCAAGAAAGGAATAAAGCATACAAGAAGGGGTAAGCATAGAAAGTTATATAAAGCATAGTCTAACTAGAGAACTTTCCTTTTTCAACTCAACTCTGTTTTAGAAAGGTGTCAGTCATAAATGGGAAATAAAGGGAATAAAGGGACAACTATGAGTGATTTTAGGAGCACTTTTAGAATGGGTGAGGGAAATTGAATTTTAATTAAATTAAATTTTGGATTTACTTGTGCAACTAAGGGAGTAGGTGACAAGTGTATGGGGGGAGTAATTCCTAATTAATTTAAAAAAAATTGATTAAATGTGCAAATTGAAAGTTGTAACTAAGAAAAATTCTATAAAATAAATGGTGGAGACGAGGAATGGATCATGACTAGTTTGAGTAAGGTTATGTTGCAGAAATTATGACTATTTTTACTTGTGACAGTTGGAATACCAAGCTCAAGAGAGAGAGTGGTAGATCTACCTTGCGAGGCGAGCTAAGAGCTAGAGTATTTTTGTTGTGGTTGTTTGAAGCCCCTTTGCGGCTTAGGGGGCTGAGGGGAAAGAAGAGTACCCCTAGCATTGGTTAGGAGGTACCGATGAAGTCTTCATGGTTAGCAAGCAGGGAGATGGATGGAGCGCAAGTGTGGGAGAACATCTTTGAATTCTTGTCTTCGGTTACAGTATTTATGTTGAGATTGTAAACTTGTGTTAAGATTTTAATGTGTACTATTTTATTTTAAAATAAGTATGGATCCTTAAACCCTTTATCAATGTACATCATTAACTATAGCAATATCTACGATGCATATTTTATTGAAGCTTGAGGAATTTGCCTAGTTTTTTCATTTTCTTTTTCTTGACAATATGAGTCCCCTGGCGTTTGTTTTCCCTCTATTTTCTTTGCGATATCATACCCCCTCTACGATTTTTCATGAGTAAATTTAACCCTTGCATATTTCCTTTAAATCTCTGCGATAACATGCTCCTTCTACGAATTTTCATGAGCAAATTAAACCCTTGTATTTTCCTTTAAGTTCTCTTTGATGGAATACTTTTTATGCATTTGTTTCAAGTAATATAAACCCTTGTAACTTCCTTTAAGTTATCTATGAATTTCCCCTTTATTATTCAACAAAATTTACTTGTCTTTTTTATCTTCTTTTGCATGGTGCACTCAACTAATTTCATTTCTTTTTCTCAGTGGTTTTTCTTCTAATTCTCAACGATCTTACCTTGATACCCTCAGAGAATTTGATGGGTTTCTAACCTCTACTATTTCCCATACAAACCTATGTGTTTTCCTTATACCCTCAACAATATGCGATGGAACATTTACACAACACGTTTTATTTTACTCTACATTGGAACGATTCACCTAGCAAATGTTCACCATTGCTCAACATTTTTTTACACATATTTTCTTTGTGTTTTTATGAAGGGCTCTGCATTTTCTTCTCTCTGTGTTTTTAATTAATACTCTCCGCATTTTGATGATACTCTCTACATTTTTTATTTACCTTTACAATTAGTGCTTGTGGACACCTCCTGGAGGGGATTTCCCTTTATTCCCTTCATTTTTCTTGAGATAAGGGTGGCATGCGTTATGCACATTCTCCCAATGAATTGGTGTTCTTAATCTCTATGTTTTACTTATTCCTTTTCTCATTGATTCCTCCCATCGTTTCTATGGCATCTCTACATTTTACTCTCAACCTCTATGTTTTTGTTCTTCTAGGCAAATTGCTTAGTGAACCACATCTACTTACCTACATTTTTGTTGTTTAAACCTTCCCCAACATATTAAACCTCTCTGTGTTTAAAAAGAAAACCCATAACTCTACATTGAGAAAGACAACCCTTGCCTTTGCCTTGGGTCTGCTTGCACTCAGTTTGGGTGCCCCATTGAGACCTTGGCGCCTTGCGTTCCGAGTACCGCTTGCCACTAATCTCTTTCTTTTCTATAATCCTTGGTACCCTTCCCAAAATTTGATTTCTAAGATACCAAATCTTGACAGCTATCCAGTTCCTCTCTTAAGATTCCACATGTAAGGAGGCTCCCACTTTAACTTGGTTTTTATTTAAAGTTTGTTTCCCACCCGACGAGTGTTGTCCCTCTTCATTCCCCTCTTACTCAAGATAGGGAAGCTAGCATGGGTACCTTGGGGATATGATTTATGAGTTGATAATACATGATTTTAATTAATAGATGAATGATTCTTGAGATGGTACAAACCTAAATTTTGACTTGATATCCTTGTTGATAAAAATAGTCCCCTTCCTTTTACCTCGGTTGTAATTATGATGATGTATTCATTTCATTCTTCTTGTACTACTCAAAATCATCTTGCGCCCTAATGTTCGAATTTGGCCTTATCATTTATGGTTTAAGGAAGCTTGATATTAGATAGTAAATGCGTCATATATTGAAGTTTTATTATAGATGGCCTCTTGATGATGGCTAATTGCATCAACTAACTGGTACATGTTAGTGTAGGTGAAAATATTGATGGGTTCTTCAAAGGTGGCAATCACGTCCTTTAATTGGTGTATAAATGATTATGTTTTTAGATTATTCGTGCACGTTGAATATAATGTTGATGTATGTTTAATTAATGTGATTAGATTACCTTGCGCATGGAAATAAATGGATGAGTGACTAGATTATTGCACCCTGAAATTAATAGATTATACTTCTTGCGTGAAATGAAAATTTAATGTGATGAATGATTGTTTTAGATATTATATTACTCGTGCACAATGAGAATTTAATGTGTTGAATGATTGTTTCAGATATTATATTACTCACACACAATGAGTATCTAATGTGATGAATGATTGTTTTATATATTAGACTTCTCGTGTGCCATGGATTAAATGTTGAATTATATGTTGATTCTCTTGCGCCATGAAAATAATGCAGATGCATGGCTGATTTAGTTATTAGATTGTATCGCACCTTAAATTATGTCATTATATGATTGATTTAGTAAGTAATTTCTCTTGGATCATGGAATTTATGTGATGTGTGATTGGTTATTAGAACACTATTTCATCATTGATTATCATCAGTGTCATTGATATAGCTAGTTGGTTTTGGACTTGATTGTGTTAGTAGTATGTAGACACCTCCTTGTTCCTGAGAACAATCGCCAGCCCTGAGACCTTAAATGGTCAAAATCAATTGGATGAATCTTGGGCTTGAGCATTGCTTATGTGTCTTGGAGGTCCTAACCTTGCAGGGTAGTTTGGGCATGTAGAATATTTATGTCATATTTATGATTATATTTATATTATCTTTATGATTATCATTATGATTATCTTTATGTTATATTTATGTTATCATTATGTTATCTCATGTTATCCTTGTGTTATCTAATGATTATATTTATGTGATGAGTTGAGCGATTAAAAGTTTTGATAATTCCAGTTGATCATGATGAGTTGATCTCGCGTTGCCATTTATGTTTCTTGTTGATTATGTGTCATTATCTAATGCGATGATGTGTTTATTTTGTGTCATTACTAATTATGTTGATGTGTTGGTTGTGACATTATTGATTACGAAAATGTTTCTCTTTGAATTCTTTAATTATGATGTCATCGATTATGAGATGCTTGGATTATGTGTTGATGCTAATTCCTAATGCTTAAAAAAATATTTTTTTACCTATTGTGCTTCACTTTTCTTAGTCGTAATGGAGGGGCTATTACATGCATTTATAGATAGTGGAGGATTAAATAATATTTCTCAACCAAGTCTATTCAAAAATTAGTTGAATCATTTGAAGAATATTTTCATTATGAAACACTGAATGGAAATATTATGATTTCTCATTGTTGGCCCTCGACCAAGTTTTGAGGAAACCTTGGTTAGATTTGGCCCACTTTTGGACTTCATCACACTGGACGGAGAAGGATCGCCCAGGAGGAGTTGAGATCACGGATCTCACCAATTTTTGTGGGCTATGTGGACCACGTAAGGGGTTATATAGGGTTTTTGTAATGGGTTTATGGGATTTCGTCCCATGGGTTTTTCTCATGTTTAGGCCTTATTGTAAGGGTTTGTAAAAGTATAAACAAAGAAGAATGTATGGTAGAAGAGGATAATTTTTTGGGAAGCTAGGTGCAAGTAGTTTGAGCGGCTTTGTGCCAAGGAATTTATGCGTGTTAAGGCTTTGTGCTTGATATAGATTTGGCTCTGTTCCTTGACCTAGTTTGGAAGGAGGATCTGGTGCTCAGTGCACAGATCTCATGTCTAGTGCAAAGTTTGACTCTGTGGCTTAATGCATAGGAGTGATTAATGAATGTAAGATTCAGACAAATAATAAAGAGACGAAGAAGTTGATGGACGTAGCTCCACACTGGGGTGAACCATGTATATCTAGTGTCTTATGGTTTTCTTTGAGCTATGTTATTTATGTTATGTTTTTCTTAGTTCTTAGATTAGATGTGTAATGAATATGTATGTGTTGCTTAAATGCATTTCTTATGTTAGAATGCTAGATCTGATTCAGAGTGCTAAGTGCTAAGTGTTTAAGGTGCATAATCTTTTGTTATTACTGAGCTAGATCTA
Organism: Picea sitchensis; assembly: GCA_010110895.2. Classification (NCBI taxonomy): domain Eukaryota; kingdom Viridiplantae; phylum Streptophyta; class Pinopsida; order Pinales; family Pinaceae; genus Picea; species Picea sitchensis. The sequence goes on from SNQJ01S0066147.1 coordinate 66,171, forward strand.
TCTTAGATTGTGTTATGAGATGTTCATAAGGTGAATAAAATAATGCATGTCACTTCCTAGCTTTATCAGAATACTCTAGGAAGTGTTATTATCACAGATCTGTGTCCCAGCCTGGTTACAGACATCTGCATCATGTAACCCCCCCTGCTTATACCTCGAGTGAGACTTCGCTTGTTTTGCAGGTGTTTCCGAAAGGGTCGGTAGTCAGGGTTTTGTTGGTGCGTTGTTAAGCATTGAACCCTGGGTATACCCCTGTGCCAACATTCATTATTTGGAAAATGTAAATATAAAATTGGAGGTCGACATCTGAAGATAAATGTGATTCAACATTACGATCCTTCTAGTAGTTTATCTTTGGTTATTACTTTTATAGAATCTATTATTCCATTCACTATTGTTGTAGATAAATTTATTTGCAATATTAAGAAGAAAGCCATCTATGTTGAAAGGTTATATTTGGCTACTACTAACGTTGCAAATAAGAAAGTAGGTGTCAATAAATTTGCAGGAAAAAGGAGGAATTATAATGATTTAAGATATTGGCAGCAAGTTCTTGAATATTATGAAGGAAAGAGGAATATTAGGCCCAAAAACAAAGCAACAAGAATTGAAGATCTAAATTCTAAACATCGACCAATCTTTGAAAAACTATTTAAGTTACGTTCAAGTGATACCCAATCTTTTTGGGATGTTTAAAGTCCAAGCATGGAGACAAAGACTCTATATGATAATGGAGTGACTAGTAAGTTAATTCCTTACACTCATTTTGATGAATAAGAACTTAAAAAAAATTGAAGAATTATTGGACATGAAGTTAATAGAACCCTCTAACTCTCATTATTGTTACCTTGAATTTATTGTGAGAAATCATGTTAAGGTGGTAAGAGGAATAGCTAGGTTAGTGGTTAACTATAAGCCACTAAATGCAATTACAAAATATTCTCATTATCCTCTTCCTAGACAAGTAGTTCTAATGCATAAGTTGCATAATAGTAATATGTTCTCTAAATATGATATGAAGAGTGGTTGCTATCAAGTACAAATTAGGCCAAAAGATAAGCATGAAATGACATTTACTTGTCTTGTTGTATTGTTCCAATGCGATGTAGTTCCTTTTGGTTTAAAAAATCCTCCTTCTGATTTCCAATGTATATATTGATGATATTTTATTTCATGGTTAGAATGAAGAAGATCGTGTACAACATTTATCCATTTTTACTTCTGAATGTGAGAAGCATGGAATAATTATGTTAGAAAATAAAATTGAGTTGTTTAGAACAACTATGGATTTTTTAGGCATTCGTATCATAGATGGTAAAACTTAGATGAAACCACATATTGTAAAAACGAGAGTTGCTTTTCCATAACAGTTAGAAAAAAAAATCATAAATTTTGGGGTATTTTGAACTATGTACATAAATATATTCCTCGTCTAGCTGAAAAAACTGTTGTTATTCGTCAACATTTATCAGGTGGATGGTCTCCCTCTGCTACAAAATTTGTCCACAACTATGGAATTTTTAGGAATTTGTATAATTGATGGTAAATTTTAGATGCAACCACATATTAAACAAAATATTGTTGGTTTTCGAGATCAGTTAGAAAAAAAAATCAAATTAAGAAATTTTGGGGTATTTTGAACTATGTACATAAATATATTCCTTCCCTAATCGAAAAAACTATTGTTATAAATCAACATTTATCGGGTGGATGGTCTCCCTATGCTACAAAAGTTGTCCAAAATTTAAAACAAGAATGAAAGTATTTACCTTAGTTGAAACCTCTAGATAATGGTCAACATATTTTACAAACTGATGCCAGTGATGAATTTTGGGCCACTATCCTTTTTGAAAAGGTAGGGAGTGAAGAGCATATTTATGCTCACAATTCTGGTGACTTTACACCTGCCCAAAAATCCTATTTTTCTATAGAAAAAAGAAACATTTCCAATATTCAATGGGATTCAAAAGTTGGAACTTTATCTATTCCCTATAAATTTCTTAATCAAAACAAATAACATGAATTTTAAGCATTTCTTGAATGCAAAAAATGATAGGAAACTAGCTCGAGGAATATTTTTATCTTGGAAGATTTAGTTCCAACCATATGAGTTTGATGTTGAATGGATTATTGGTAACACTAATTGGTTAGAATATGCTAAGACCAAAGATATGAAAGAAATGAATAAATCATTTAGGGTTAAGTTGTTAAATCCTGGCATTTCTTTACAGGACCAAGATATTTTACAAACCCTGGCTATCAAAATGTTGATATGGGATAGAGAATAGCCAAATGTGGCAGCATAAATAGAGAAATTTGTTTGAATGAGGATCCAAAGAAACAAATGGATAACAAAATGTCAATCCTACAAGACTAGAAATATTGGGACTAGTCTCAATATTCCCAATGAATTATGCAGAATTTACACTAAAGAAGACATGAAGGTAAATATTTTCTTTGTGAATTTGGATAATGACTAACCAGTTGAACTAATATGGAAATCAGAGATGATAAACACATTGTTATCTATCTGGTATTACAAGATTATTAAATGTATGTATTTTGCAGTTGGCATGTATTTAACTTCTAAATTTTTGAAGTAGAAGAAGTTATCATGGACATAAAAGTAATAATATTTTTCAAAGGTATAAATATGCCTGATATAGAAGAAGAAATCCAAGTAGCATATTTGTAGGAAGTATAGACATATAATCATAATTCCATGTTTATTATGTATCTACTAGAATGTCCATTTGTAGTTTAGGAGATAAGAGATGGTCTCTTCCAAAAGAAAATATAACCAGTTGGGTTCACCACTTATCTAAATTTTACATTATATAAGCAATGAATCGCCTTGTGATTGTTTTTATATTGGTTCTTATCCAATATATCCAAATCCATTTTATCAAGTGTGGTTAGATGAGCTAGAATTTGTGTTGGCATGTTTACAAGTAGGTGTGCTTGTCATTGATGGAAAGATCAGAGTATGCAGCGATGGAAAAACAGGGACAACGAAATCCCAAGAGGAGAAGCGACAATGATCTTTGGATCCCATTGAGAATTCCCGATGAATGTCAGATATGAGCCTGAGGTCTGACCGACGTTGGATCTAGAAGAACATGTACGTTCTTTAAAGAGCAAGGTGAAGCAAGGTTACGAAATCCCGAAGGCAGGAGGATAGTTTCAGATACTGGAAGTTGGAAGAGTCGAGACTCTTCATCATCAATCATCTCGGAATCGCGAAATGCGAAACACCGAAATCCTGAAAGCAAGAGGACAGTTTCGGATACCAGGAGTTGGAAGAGTCGAGACTCTTCATCATCAAGAGTCCTAGAATCGCAAAATGAGAAACCCCAAAAACTCGAAACAGGCACATTGACCAGAGGTTTGGATACTGGGAGTTGGAGGAGTCAAGAGTCTAGACTCTTCAACACAGGAGTCCCGAAGTGATGAAATGCGAAACGCCAAAAATCCTGAAATAGACACATCAACCAGAGTTTCAGATACCGGGAGTTGGAGGAGTCAAGAGTCGAGACTCTTCATCACAGGAGTCCTGAAGTCGCGAAATGAGAAACATAGAAACACATTTTTGTGTAGATTTTGGATACCGGGAGATGGAGATTCAAAACACTGCATCACAAGGAATGCCAGAATGCCGAAATGATGAAATGTGAAAAACACCTTTTGGTGTTGGTTTCGAATACCGGGAGTTGGAGTGTCGAAACACTTTACAACAGGAATGCCGAAATGACGAAAATGTCGAAATGCATTTTCGAATAAGGCTATGGTCACTGTCGGTGGTCACATTGTCGAAGAGTTGTAGAGAAGATCTCGAAGAGACAAGCTCCATTTCTGAATTTGGGACATGGAGAGTTGAGACGACTCATCACAGAATCCTTAAAATGCGAAATGCGAAATACATGTTCAGAATTGGCCCTTGGTCATAATCCATTGTCACATCGACGAAGGCTCAAGGGAGGAGGTAGCACGAAGCTAATCTCCATTTTGGAGATCGCAACTTGGAGAGTCGAGATGTCTCACCACAGGGATGCGGAAAAGCTGAATGCCGGAATGCCAAAACACTGAAAGACCGAATTGTGAAATGGTAACATAAGCGCGAGACACATCATTTATGATCCAACGGTGTAGGTTATTCAGGAATAGGATCGAAGGGATACTATTTCTCTTCACAGTTAATCGATCAGTGGTGATTTAGTTCCTGAAGCAGTCTTTGGAGGTTCACAGTGTAACTACTAGAAACCATTGATGGTTTCTGCTAGAGGACTCAAAGAGACTTCTGTGTGATTTCCAGAGGAGTTGAAGAGTCTCAAGGAATCTGCCAGTGGAATGAAGACTGTTCGTAGAGGAAATTGACAGATGTATGAGCATTGAAGCCTATAACTGCAACTAAGAGGATGAGCTCGACTGTGATAGAGAAGACAAAGAGTCTCGACTGCTAGACATGCTAAGGAATCTCAACATAACACCAAGTGATGATGGACACATGGGTTGAATAGTTAGAGAAGCTGAAGAGTTGCAATGATGATCAGGCAGAGCACTCGACATGAAGAGCATGCAGAAGGATTGTGCATAGGCAATGCAAAAGGTGCACAGAGACTATAAGGATGTAGAACAAAGAAGAGATGGTGGTTGTTGTAGAGGGGGATCACACATGGGGAAATGACATGCTGTGGGTAGGAGATGAAATACACATAAGAGGCATAATTCAAGGAATCAAAAGAAGACGTAGAGCATAAAGAATAGCAGAAGCAAAGAACAGAGATGCATGGCTGAGACAATAAAAGAATGCTGAGGTGCACTTGTAAAGAAGAGCAGAAGATCATAAATCACAAGAAGATGCAGGCAAAGAGACACTGATACAAGAGAGCAGAGCATCGTAATAGAACAATGATGAGACTGGTAAGCCATTGATGAACATTATATCACTGTAATAAGTTTTAGTAGCAAAGATTTATATTTCAGGGTGGTAGGGAGGTGCAAGGGAGGACTTTTGTCCTCAAAGGTTCAAGTGAGTGCTTGAACATAGGGAGTTGTAGCTTCCATCTAGTTACATCTAGAGAAACCAGGGTGGCAGGGTGGTGCAAGGGAGAACTATTGTTCTCTGTTATACAGGTTGGTGCTTCCATCCAGTTGGTGTTGGAACACTTAGGGAGTTGGTGCTTCCTTCTAGTGGGTGCTAGAGAAACCAGGGAGTTGGTGCTTCCTTCTGGTAGGTGCTAGAGAAAATAGAGAGTTGGTGCTCTCATCAAGTTGTAGCTTGCAAAACAGCGGTTGTAGCCTCATTATGAGTTGGTGCTCATAAGTATGATAATGTACAGAATGTAAAGATTGCTTATCATATAAATAAGAAGAGTTTTTTACCCTTTATGGGATTCCTTAGGAAATATCTGTCTCTGTATATTTCATATGTGTGAATGATGTTGAATTTTCTATTGATTACTTCCCTGAATTATTGTGATTTTCATTCAGTGCTCTGCAAAGAGTTTAAAATAAGCATAATTGTTTAAGCTCGGTAACAACTGATTCACCCCCCCCCCTCTCAGTTGTCCAACATTTGGTATCAGAGTTGGCCCCTTTTATCTAAAGGTAGATCCTAGAGCTTAAACATGTCAAGCCATGAAGGAAATTCAACCAATAAGGCC
>SNQJ01S0066148.1:22788-34027 GCA_010110895.2 Picea sitchensis
ACTTTGGTGAAGATGTCTGCAATTTTCTCATTTGTGGGACAATGTCTCAAGTGAATAGTATTGGCCTCTACATGATATCGAATCAGGTGATACTTTGTGTTGATGTGCTTAGTTCGATCATGGAGTCTTGGATTCTTGGCCAACTTGATTGCATAAGTATTGTCTACTAGAAGAGGAGTATAATTCACTTGTTTCTCCTACGAATATTCAAATATTTTCCCAAGCCACACAATCTCCTTCTTCGCTTTTGCAACTGCCACATATTATTCCTCAGTTGTGAAATCTATTGGAACCGATTGTTTGCATGATCTCCATGAGAAAACTTCTGATATGAGACTCATGAGATAGCATGAATTCGATACTCCATTTTCTTTATCCCCAACAAAGTCTAAATTAGAATATCCGATCAAGTTGAAGTCATTCACCTTAGAGTAATTGAGTCCAAAATATTGAGTTCCTTTCAAGTATTTAAAAACTCTTTTTGTAGCAAACCAATGTCCTTCACAAGGATTTTTCTTTGAAAGAATCCCAACAACAAATGAAATGTTTGGTCTAATGCTAGTAAGATAGATAAGACTTCCCACAAGCTATCTATACTTGGTTGCATCCTCAAATTCCTTCGCTTCTTTTTATGAGAGTTTCAAATTATGTTCCATTGGAGTAGAAACATGATTGCACTCATCCATGCCAAACGTTTTCAATATTTATCCAATGTACTTCTTCTGGGAGATGAATATGAACCCTAGATTTTGAAACACCTCAATGCACAAATAGTAGCGAAGATGTCCCAAATCTATCCACTCAAAACCTTTCTTAAATTCCTTCTTTATGGATGCAATGTATATTTCATTATTCCATGTTATCAACGTATCATCTACATATACTACATGACATACAACACATTTACCAACTTTCTTGATGAACAAAGTTGCATCGTCTGAAATTCAACTTTAGAAAATGCTCATTTAAATTTTCATACCATGCTCGTGGTTCTTGTTTCAAGGCTTATAAGGATTTCATGAGCTTTCATACCTTATGTTCTTGTCCCTTCACAATAAAGACTTCTGTTTGAGACATGAAAACATTCTCTTTCAAGTCTCCATTCAAGAAATAAGTCTTCACATCCATTTGATGAATTTTCCATCCATCATGTGCTGCCATGGAAAATAGAGTGCAAATGGTAGCCCATTTTGTTGTGGGGGGAAAAGTGTCCTCATAATCAAGGCCTTCTTTTTGTGAAAATCCTTTTTCCATGAGCCTTTCTTTGTGCTTGTCAAGTGAGCCATCTAATCTGTACTTGTTCTTGAATACCCACTTGCATTCGATTGGTTTGGTTCCAAATGGAGGATCCACCAACTTCCATGTCCCATTCTTGATGAGAGAATCATATTCATTTTGCATGGTTTCTTTCCATTCATCCTGAGAAGAGGCTTCTTTAAAATAAGTCAGTTCAAGGTTAGTAGATAAAATCAACTCACAATCATATAAAACATCCATGTCATCTACATAACCCGAGTTTGAATTATCTACATTATCTCCTTCTTGTCTTGAGGACATTCCAATTCCTGTCTTTCCGACCTCATCAAAACAAACACTTTCAAGTGTTTTTGTGAGCCATTTTGGTGGACCTTTTTTAGATGGTCTAGGTTGCTCAACTGATTGAGATGGTGTCGAGTTCTCATCAAGCCTCAACTTTTCAATCCTATTGATCACATCATCTAAATGAGCTTCAGAATATGATGAAGTGGTGAGAACATCTTCATGTGGGAAATATGGGGCTTCAAAAGGAGATTCCAGAGATTGACCCAAGATAGGGATCCCCCCTTCAAGTTGTGGAATATCATATTCAAATTTATGATATGTATTTACATGAGTGAATCTGTCAATATGATCAAGCTGCCTCTCAATAATTTCATCTTTCTTGGAGGATTCAAGAAGATTACATCTTTGTAAAGGATGAATTTATTGTTTGTCTCATTGTAAATACGATACCCCTTGGTGGTTTTTGAGTACCCCAAGAAGATGCACTTTCAACTCCTTGCATCAAGATTGATTCTTTTCTCCTTAGGAATCAAGGCATATCAGGTGGAACCAAAGACCCTGAGATGCCTCACTGAAGGAAGGTGTCCATACCAAATTTCATAAGGAGTATTATTTTGAAGAGCATGAGATGGACACCTATTTTTTACATAAACTGCATCAACCCTGTTATCCCCAAATCCTATGGATAAATAAGGAGATGATGTATCGAGGCCTTCAGGTTGCATACATGGAGTACCGAGAGACAACTTGACCAACAATGTCCACTTGCACATATGGAGACCTGCTCCACCACAACAGATTATATGTTCATCATGAGAGTATCCACCACACCAACTTGCTTCTAGAAGACATTGGGTCTTGCTACATGAGGTACAAGACATGTATTATGGTGAGTTTCATTTCAATATTTGAGGCATTTGATTTTGTTGCATCTATTACTGCTTTTGATTATGTAACGTTTTCTTGGACATTATGATCTTTGCCCTGTTCCACTTTGGTGGTTGACATTGCACCCTAGTAAGTGGGTCACCCTTAGGGAGATGTGTGCTATTGGTAGGTCCTCTTGACAATTCATCGTGCCATTCCTGACCATTCTTATCACTTTATACACTTCATCCCCTCATCTCCTCACCTTTTTGGATTTTCAGATATGCTGACCCAAGAAGGGGTTGTTCCTAATTTCATGGGAACAAGGGGTTTAAGGCATAGAGGGGATATGGATGGAAAAAGATAAAATCCTAATTATGAACCTTCTATATTCTCACCCAAAGAGGTCTTGAGAGAAATTAAATGCTTCTCCTAAAAAATCAAAGACCCATAAAAGAAAACACATAACATAAATGTCCCATTTGATTGAGAGATTTACACAAAGTCCATTACAAGTAAGAATATGCCCCCATGGAACTATGTGTACTTCTCCCTTCAAGTGATACTTTGGTATTCCCTTCCAAGCGAATCGATTCACCCTAGGGAGTACCCAGTGTTTGGACCTTAATTAATTAATGAAATTGAATGGGCTTGGAAAAAGGATGCATTGAAAATGAAGGTGCAACACACCCTCCACAAAGGTACCCATAAATGAAACACTACAACCCCTTGTATGTCATGAAACCCATGCCCAAAAGTATTCCCCCATCCATGAAACCTCATCCACATGACTTAGAAACATGTCCCCTTGGTAAACACTCCTAAACTTGAGGAACAATTCACCCAATAGGTCGCTTTGTCAACCCTCCCATACCTAAACTTGGCAAGTTGCATAGGGTCTTTGAGCATTTGTTTATTTTTGATGAGTTTCTTTGGATGTACATGCTTAGATGGATATTTTACTGATTTTATTTATTCATCATGATGCATTTTACTTGAGATCCTTAGAGGGCGTATTCATTTGTCTTTGCAGGATCTAGTTGGTGGACAATTTTGGAAGAACAAGCTTAGCTTGGGCTTCCTTGGGGATTGAAGCCCACAGGTAGGATGCTAAGGGCCCACACTCTAGATGATGATGACATGTCTTTGGATGCCTAGAGGACACCTTGGAGGATCTTACCCAACCCATACATTCCAAACAACTTTCTTGAAAGGGCCAAAACATCACCTTTTGAGGGCTTGACGACACCCTAGGGTTAGGGTTTGGTGGTGATTGAAGAAAATTGGCACGCTTTGGAGGAAGAGGACCATGGATCATGGAAGAAAGGTTTTGGTTGAATGCTATTTTCCTTTAGAGGCATAGCGCTCCCTTTTCCAACTCAACGACTTGACCAAAATTTCCAAACGTTGCCTAAAAAGGGGTGACATCTTGTTTTTATGGTTTCTCTTATGTTAAAGGTATGAATTAAATAATATTAATTTTGTAAATGGGAAAGATAAGGGATGTTTACCCCTTATCTTATGTTCTACCCTAATATTTGTGAACAATTTTTTTTTAGAGGATTTGTATAAATAGAGATCATCTCTATTTCATTTTTCATCATAAATCTCCCATTGTGAGAAGACTCCTAGATGAAATTTGCGCCTTCTTTGGGAAATATCTCTCTCTCTATCTCTCTTGTACTCTTGTTATGGTTTGTCTTTTATATTGGTGGATGAAGTGATGCACTATCTCTAGTGGAGCTATTCTCATGAATTTGTGGTGGATTAATCTTGGTAAAAGGAGGTTTATCTTGTTGATGCTTGGACTAGGTAAGGAATCTATCTTATTGTTGCTTCATTGCTTGGTTACAAGTTTGATTTGATATCATTATTGGGGAGTATAAGGGCATACAAACTCACAAAATCCATCATTTTTTTCTTGGAATAATATTTTTAATAAGGTTTTACTAGGATAAGTAAAAGGGATTACACCCTCCTAGTACTTCCTAGTTAGCCTTGCTTGCCTTGGGGAGTAAAAGGGTTTACACCCCAAAGGAGATAGCATTGCTATATAATTATTTATTTGACTCCATAACCCAATAGATAAATGAAATAATATAATTTCACTGGAGAAATAAAATATTGCATTGGTAAACGTGAAAACTCAGGATTTTGAGATTGTCTGAATTGAAAGTTGTTCTAGCTGCTTGAGGCCTCCTAAAGCCCTCAAGGAATATTGTTTCTCTAAGAAATTATTAATTCTGTTATAAAAATAAATCCATAGCCAACAGGGCTGCAACAAACCCTAAACGTTTTCTTAAATATCTCATAATTCAACCGTTAGAAGTTGCCAATATTTTGCCCGTACAATCTACTAGTCCTAGTGCACTTTTGGGGTGGATTACTTGCAATTTTCGGTGGTTGTTTTTTCTCATGTAACAACTTGTTTGCTACAATTATTGTTGGAATGTTGTTCAATACTGAGAAGGGGGGGAGGTGAATCAATATTGCTTCTTTTTCTCAAATTAAATTAATTCTTTTATTAATTTATAACAATTTATCAACAATAATGTACAAAACTCTGAATTTTAAATGTAATAATCATAAAAATTATATTTTGATAACAAGTTACAGTTTGTAAGAGACACCAATCTCTCTTATTTTGAGCATAAACTCAAGGAGACACTTATCCCCTGTTTTCCAAGCACCAACTTGAGGAAGCACCAACTCCCTATAGATCAGGTTCCAACATGTAGAGGAATCCAATCCTCTTGTTTTCAAGCACCAACTTGAGGACGTTGAAACTCCCTGTTTCAAGATTCAGCCTATAGAGGACTCCAATTCTCCCTTTCTTCTCCCTTCCACCCTCACTTCCTATGTATGTTTAAGGTTTCATATACTTTCTTGTAATCTGTTTCTATTTTTGATCTTCTAAATTAGCTCACATAGACACTTTCCTTTTACCATGATTTCTTGTTTATATAATCTTTCAATAGGTATGTCATTGCACCATTGTGTATTTTTAACAGAACCATTGCACCTCTTCGTTTAATTATAATAATAATGTTGTCATTAATAGTTGATCTTCAATTAAAAAATCTTCAAATCCCTTGTAAGTTGTTCAACATTTATCCCTTCACTTTTCCGAAAAACTTGCAGCTGCAATGGAATGCTTGGGTTCTTCGATTAGGGAGGATCTATCTTTCAACCTTTTGGATAGAACTTCTAACTGATCTAAGCTCCCATGTTATAATCTAAAACTTCCTTATCTTTCATTGGCCCATGATTTCCTAGATATATTGTTCATCATCATTATGTTCGATCATCACAATTTGTTTAATCAAATATGCAGAGTAGTACCCATCACAAATTGTTATATCATGCTAAAAATTACACCAGTTGCAAGAACATCAAACATTCTTTTGGTACTAGATCTAGCAATGGTTCTCGGTTTTTCATGAGGTCAAAACTTGGTCATTCCCATATCACTGTTGATTATAGTCTCTCTAGTCAACGATGGATGAATAATATACATGTGTATTTGAATTATATTTCCGCGTCTGAGTATATTTTGACTTCGGTCAATACTCAGCATAACATAAAATAACAAGGGTCGTCCGATCTTGATAAATGATAGACTCAAAATACTATAAAATGGTTTTGATAAAATATTTGGGTCCGAGTTTGTGTTGACTCTAGTCAACTTCCAACCAAGTTCGAAATGATTGTGGATCGTCCGATCCATTTGATGGTGGACTCAAAAATTACAAAGGTGGAATTGAATTACACCTTCAGGTCATGTCTTGGAAATTATACATCGTATTATTTTGACTACGAAAAGTATTAGGGTCGTTCTATCATGCTTCTACTGCGATCCTTGTCGTCCAATTCGACCAGTACTATAGACTCTATTAGTGTCGTCCCCAATTTTTACTAGGGTAGTCTTGATCCTAACTTTGCTAAGTGTCGACCCCAACATTGTTGGAATAATAGGTTGAGATATCAATTTGAGTTTTATGTTATGATTGGATTTTGAATGAAGATCCTAGACATCGTTTGATATATGGAATGAAGGGAAAATATTAATCCTGTCACATATCGAAGTATTAAACCTTGTGTCTACTGTTAACATAATAGCACTAAAACATGCATTCACTATTTGTGCCAAAGTTGTGTTCATTGTTTCAGTAGATGGTAAAGACATAGGCATAATACTAGACATAATTCCACTGCAATTTTCATGAGAATAATCATAACACTAGACATAATTCCACTGTAGTTTTCATAATATATTAAAAAATGAACAATATGCTTTTTGTTGGAATACTGATATGAATACATGGACATTAATCAAGCTCTCAATATGAGTTTAACAATTTTTTTGTCTTCAATGACAATACCATATTATCCCTATTTTGACATTCATGCCAACTCCATAACATCATGTCCAATATTGATCATATTGACCTCCTTTGACATCAATTCCGACACCATGTCCAGCATTCTCCCCCTTTGGCATTGATGGCAATTTCTTAATTGGGTTTTATTGTTTATCCTCACCCTTTGACAACAATGACAGAAGGGATATTTCTCTTCTCCCCCTGAGGTTATACTCCCCCTACCCATGTACTCCTTCTCTGATGAAACTTGTGTAATTTAATTAGATATGGAGATTACCCCCAATTTTTGTCTAAGGTATTCAAAAGTACTCTTGGGTAAATGTTTTGCGAATATATCTGCAATATGTTCTTTAGTATCCACATATTCCACTTTAACAACTTTTTGAGTAACTTATTCCCTTAAAAAATGAAATTTAATTGGGATATGCTTGGTTTTTGAGTGCATGACATAATTCTTAGAAAGGTTTATAACATTGGTATTGTCATAGTTAAGAAGAATTGGATGATAATACTTTACTTGTAATTCTTCTAGAGTTTGTTTCATCCAACTTACTTGAGTGAAACATGATGCATCATCAATATATTCAACTTCTACTATAGATAGTGATATGGAGGATTGTGTTTTACTTATCCATGACATAATACATTTTCCTAGGAAGAATTCTCCTCCACCAATGCTCTTTCTCTCATCAATACTTCCTGCCCAATCTGCATCAATATATGTAGTTAATGTGAAGTATTCTCCTTTTGGATACCATAATCCAAAATCCAAGGTGCCATTAATCCTACAATTTGCATGATGTCTGGTCTTGTTGTTGTTTCATATAATAAGCTACCATTCATTGATATATACATGGTTTGGTCTACTTCTAGTGATTCATCATCTTTGCTTACTTTGTATCATGTAATCAAAGGAGTGCTCATAGGTTTACAATCTTCCATTTGAAATTTCTTCAACATTTCTTTAATGTATTTGGTCTGAGATATGAATATGCCTTTATCCGATTGTGAAACTTGCAATCCTAGGAAGAAGGTCAGTTCACCAAGCATTGACATCTCGAATTATTTTTACATTTTTGTAGAAAATTGTTTGCTTAGAGGATTTATATTACTTCCAAAGATGATATCATCCACATATAATACAACAATAATCATATTTTGATTTTCAATTTTAATGTAAAGATTGATTTCAATAGCTACTCATTTATATCCTTGTTGCTATAGATGATTATCAAGTCTTGAAAACCATGCCTTGGGAGCTTGTTTGAGACCATACAATGCTTTCTTTAATTTGCAGACATAGTCTTTATTTTCCGATAATATAAATCATTCAGGTTGTTCTATATAAATTTCTACCTCTAGATTTCCATTTAAGAATGTTGATTTGACATCCATTTGATACATTTTGAATTTTTTAAAACATGCAAATGACACAAACATTCTAATAGATTCTAATATGGTTACTGGGGAAAATATTTCCTCAAAGTCAATCCCTTTTACTTGTGCATATCCTTTGCACACTAATATTGCTTTATTTCTTATAATTTGACCATCTTCATTAACTTTATTTTTTAAAATCCACTTGGTCCCTACCACATTTTTGTCTTTTGGTCTTGGGACAAGTTCCCACGTTTGGTTCTTCTCTATTTGATCAATCTCTTCATTCATAGATTTGATCCAGTATTCATCTTTGCTAGCTTCTGCAAATGTTTTGGGTTCTAGTAGGGACATCATTTCTTTTTTTGATTCATATACTAGCCTTCTTCTACTCCAACACTTTTGTTGCCTATGATTTGACTTTTAGGATGATCTATTTGTACTGTTCTTGATGGTGCTTTTGACTCTTGTATTGGTTATGCTTCCTCTTCGTTTTCTTCTTCACTTTGTGATTCTTCTTCTTGTGTTTTTTCAGTTTCTTCATCATCATCATCATCTCTTCTTCTTTCAACAACTTGTGAAATGTCTTGAGATTTGATTCTTCCTGATGTTACATCATCCACCTTTACATTTGCACTTTCCATGATTTTATGTAGCCTCATATTACAACATATGTAGGCCTTTTTATTGGATGAGTAACCAAGAAATATTCCTTCATATGATCTGGAATTAAATTTTCCTAGATTATCATCACCTCCTTTTATATATTATTTTCTTCCAAAGACTCTGAAGTGTTTTATTGATGATGGTCTACCAAACCATAACTAATATGGTGTCTTGTCATGGTTAACTCTAAGTTGTGATCTGTTAAGTATATATACTATTATACATACTACTTCTCTCCAATAGATATCTGGGAGTTTGGATTCATTTAACATAGTTATGGATGCTTCTTGGACAATTCTATTTTTCCTTTTAGAAACTCTATTTTGTTGAGGATTTATTGGAGTTGAAAAGTGTCTTTTAATTCCATGAGTTTCAAAAAACTCATTGAACTCATCTGAAGTAAATTCCCCTCCATTATCTGATCTTAGGCACTGGATTTTGATATCAATCTCATTTTCAACATGTTCTTTGAAGGATTTGAATTTTTTAAATCCTTCTGATTTCTCTTTAAGAAAATACACCCAAGTCATTCTTGTATAGTCATCAATGAATACAATGAAGTAATGTTCACCTTGCATGTTTTTAGTTCTTGTTGATCCACATAGGTGAGTGTGAACAATTTCTAATGGGTTTGATGTAGATGATTCTTTTGTCTTGAATCTTACTCTTGTCTGCTTTCCATGTTGGCAATGCTTACAAACAAGGTTTGAAGGTTTAATAATATTTGGCATATCTCTCACAACTTCCTCTTTACTGACTTTTATCAAATTGTAAAAACCTGTATGTCCCATTTGTAACACCCCTCTCTGGCACACTGAGAGAACTTATTCTTTGAGGACACTTGCTTGCAAGTGATCCAGATTATTATGCTATTAAAACTTTTGATTTTGATTATGAGGACTTATGGGTTGATGACATGTTGTTTTACTGCATTGACATAGACAGGTGATATTGACTCGGTTTACTGAGTGTGCAGGATTTTGGACCTTGAGGATGCAGAGGCATTGATGGAACCCCTTGGACTCCGGACCGAGTCATGGAGTGTACCATTGGGGTTTGATTGTTTTACTGTGATATTAGTGCATCTGATTAGATGATATGATATGCATATGTTCTGACATGATTTGTTGATGATGTAGGCTGATGATAGCTTACCGACCAAACTCACATGTGGAGTAAAGGGACCACACACGACTACCAGAGATGTTGAGGGAGAGGTGTGGACAACAACCCTACCACAACCTACTAGCACTCCCGCCGTGGCTCGAACTATAGGTTAATGTTTACCTAGATCGAGAGGACCCACGATGTTGTGAGGGTAGACTGTGACAGTCGCTCACGATGATTCTAAGGGGTGCGCAATAAGGTTGGGGCCTTATTCCTTAGAGGCCCTTAGTCTCCCACAAGTTCACCTGGCAGAGTATTGACTCCAGGAGTTATTGATGTCTACCAAGTCAGTCAAGAGGCGAGTGGAACCCTTGGAGCACGTGGTGCGTCCTGAAGGGCACGTCACATGAGAAAAATGGAGAGAGGCGAGTGGCACCCTTGGAGAACGTAGTGCGTCCTGAAGGGCACGTCGCGCAAGGGAACATATTAAGGCGAGTGGCACCCTTGGAGCACCTAGTGCATCCTGAAGGGCACGTTGCATAGTTGATGATAGAAGAATGAACCTAGATAGCCTTAGGACGAATAACGTGTTAAGAATTTTTAAAACAAACTCCCTAATTAAATGTCGCCTAGTACGAAAATTAAAGGTCTAGGTCTAAATCATGCTNTGAGGGAGAGGTGTGGACAATAGCCCTACCACAACCTACTAGCACTCCCGCCGTGGCTCGAACTATAGGTTAATGTTTACCTAGATCGAGAGGACCCACGATGTCGTGAGGGCAGACTGTGATAGTCGCTCACAATGATTCTAAGGGGCGCGCAATAAGGTTGGGGCCTTATTCCTTAGAGGCCCTTAGTCTCCCACAAGTTCACCTGGCAGAGTATTGACTCCAGGGGTTATTGATGTCTACCAAGTCAGTCAAGAGGCGGGTGGCACCCTTGGAGCACGTGGTGCGTCCTGAAGGGCACGTCACGTGAGAAAAATGGGGAGAGGCGAGTGGCACCCTTGGAGAACGTAGTGTGTCTTGAAGGGCACGTCGCGCAAGGGAAACATATTAAGGCGAGTGGCACCCTTGGAGCACCTAGTGCGTCCTGAAGGGCACGTTGCATTGTTGATGATAGAAGAATGAACCTAGATAGACTTAGGACGAATAACGTGTTAAGAATTTTTAAAACAAACTCCCTAATTAAATGTCGCCTAGTACGGAAATTAAAGGTCTAGGTCTAAATCATGCTAGTGGTAAAATTTTATCCTTATTATTATTATTTTTTTTGATATATATATATATAATAAAAAA
>SNQJ01S0066149.1:14033-31072 GCA_010110895.2 Picea sitchensis
GAGCCAAGCAGTCACTGGTAGCCGAGTTGAAGGCTTATGAATCGGATGCATGCTCCGAATTTGAATCAGAACCCGACAAGGGGAATGACAAGGGGAAGCAAATTATCAATGCATAGCCCAACTCCATTGTTGCCACCATGAAGATCTAGAAGGAGGAACCATAAGATATAAAGGAGGCAGAGCACCTCTTCCATTCCAAGATGTGGGTAAAGGGTTCCCCATTGCAGTTCATTGTCAACAACGGGAGCCAGAAGAACCTCATTTCAGTAGAGTTCATGAAGCAGCTAGGCTTGTTGACCACTACACACCCACAACCATACACCGTCGGGTGGCTACACCAAGGATGGGACCTCCACGTCAGCCAACAATGTCACCTTCCCTACAACATCAAGCCCTTCACAAATGAGGTATTATGTGAAATTGCTCCTCTTGATGTTTTTGATGTATTATTAGGCCAACCGTACTTGTGGAAGTGACATGTTGTATATGAGTCCAGGCCTCATGTTTTTATTATTACTTTGGGTAATAAGTTGTACAGGATACCGGAGATAGCACTGCCTACTGCCATCTCTTTGGTTACTGTAAAACAATGCAGTAAGGTCATTTCCAAAACAAGGAATTTTTTTTTCCTGATGATCCTCCCTTGGGGAAAGAAGAATACTATGGCCATGAACTCCAAACAAGGCCCCTCTGCATGACAAAAATAGATGGATAAGGTTGTGGAGGAGTATGAGGACATCTTCACCTCCCTCGTAGGGGTGCCTCTACACTACCAGGTCAATCACCCCATCGATATGACCCTAGGTGCGCCACTGTCCAATGGACCAATCTATCGACACTTTGTTCTGGAGAATGATGAAATAAAGAGGTAGATTCGGGAGCTATTGTAGAAAGGTCACATCCGACCGATTTCATTGCCCTGTGGGAGCCCAATCATGTTAGTGCAGAAAAGGGATTGGACATGGAGACTCTACATTGACTATCGGGTGTTGAACAAGATCACTGTCCAGAATAGGTACCTGATCCCATAGATTTATGACCTTCTAGACCAACTCAAGGGGGGAAAATATTTTAGCAAGATTGACTTGAAGTCTGGGTATCACCAGGTACCAATTGAACCCTCTGATGTGTGGAAGACTACGTTCAAATCCAAGGAGGGCCTTTTCGAATGGCTGGCCATGCCTTTCGGGTTGACGAATGCCCCTACAACCTTCATGAGGCTAATGGACGACATCTTGCATCCATTCACCAACTCATTTGTAGTGGTGTAATTGGATGAAATTCTAGTCTTTAGCTAGACTTGGGAAGAGCACCTCCACCACATCTAACAGGGCCTCCAAACACTACGACAACACAAGTTGTGTGCCAATTTGGAGAAGTGCACTTTTGGCATGACCTAGGTTCAGTATTTGGGATACATTATTGATGAGCAGGGGGTTCATGTGGATCCAACCAAGATCCAAGTCATTTGGGATTGGCCAGCCCCAACCACCCTAACAGAGCTATGCAGATTTTTGCGTCTTGCCAACTTTTACCACAGGTTCATGTTGGGATTCTCTGATATCACTTGGCCCTTTAGTCAAGTCACCAAGGGAGGAGTGAAAGAAAAATTGTTTTGGTCTGAATCTCAATAGAAGGAGTTAATAGATTTGAAGCATCACCTCTGATGTGCACTAGTGCTCACATTACCAGAATTGCAACAACCATTTGAGATCGAGACAGATGCCTCTGACTATGCTATTGGGGAAGTCCTTACTCAACAGGGGCATCCAGTGGCATATCACAGTGAGACACTTTTTGACACAGTCCAGAAGTATCCTGCTTATGACAAAGATATGTATTCCATTGTTTAGGATTACCGACAATGGAAGCATTACATTTTGGGAAAGGAAACGGTCATCCAGACAGACCACCGACCCCTGCAGTTCATATAGACATAAGGGAAGTTGCATAACGATCTTCATCAGAAGTGGTCCACATACCTACAATAGTTTCATTTGAACATTAAGTACAAGAAAGGAAGAACCAATAATGTTGCATACTGCCTCAGCCAACCACCTATTGTGGTGCTAACCATTGTTCTCAACTCTTGTGGGAACGAGACTTTCGATTGGCCGCTTCTCTACAAAAGTGATCCAGAATTCAGCCAAACATACAATATGCTCTTGGAGGGTAAGCAATTTTCCAATTTTAACCTCCAGGATGCCCTGCTATGTCACCTGGGACACCTTTGTGTTCCTTCAAGCAAGCATGCCAAGATGATTTGGGAGGCGCACTACAGTCGGGTCGTTGGGCATTTTGGGGTCGAGAAAACTGTGGCAGTATTACAAAAGTATTTCTATTGGCAGAACCTTCGACAGGATTTCAAGAAGTACATCAAGTCCTTCACTTCTTGGGCCATTTCCAAACTGAACATCAAGAAGAAAGGCCTCTATACTCTACTTCCTACCCCTAGTTGACCTTGGGAATCCATCTCCATGGATTACATGTCGGGCCTTCCTTCTACTAAGCATGGAAATGACTGTGTTTTTGTGGTCGTCGACAGATTGTCGAAGAAGCCACTAATAAACTCTTCTTTGAAAAAGTGTGGGTACACTTTGGGATCCCACAGTCTATCATCTCAAATTGGGACAACAGTTTCCTCAGTACATTTTGGTCTAGCCTATGGTCAATGCTAGAAACCAAGCTCACCAAGTCCACAACTTTCCATTCGCAAACTGATGGCCAGATAGAGGTGGTCAACCAGTTGATCATACACATTATGTGCATGTACAACTCAAAGAATCCACACACATGGGATGAGATCCTACCATATATACAACACAACTACAACCGAGCTCTCCATAGCTCAACCAGCCACAGCCCCTTTCAGGTGGGCTTGGGATTCCAGCCAATATGTCCCAATGACGTAGCCATGCCATTTGCAGCTACTCAGGCAGATTCAATGCATGTCAATTCTGAGGTTGACAAGGCAAACAAATTCATTGAGTGTATTCATCACATCTACCAATAGTTTCATGACATCTTGGATAGAGCCAATGCTAAGTACAAACAACGACATGATCAACATTGGGTGCCACACAATTTTCAGGTGGGCGACAAAGTGTGGCTACATTTGCAAAAGGAGCACCTCACTGGAACCCACCGCAAGATTCACCCGCTTCTATATGGGTCATACACCATCACCAAGGATGTAGGGGACAATTCCTTTGAGCTCAGTATTCCACCATTCCTTGGTCTGCACCCCATGTTCAATGTGGACTGCCTTTGGCCCTACTTTCCACCTCTACTAGACACATCCAACATGGCAAAACAACTCACACCAACATAGTTAAATCCAGGTTGCATGGAACAATCGACAACTGATCTTATTGTGGATACATACATCAAGCGCACCCGAAAACAAAGGATACCATTATATTGATTTGTCAAAGTAGGCCAACTCCTTCACCAAGGAAAGTGGCTCACCAGGGACCAAGTTCAATAGAAGTTTCCTCATCTCATGGGGGAACTCAATGCAATGGGGACCATTGCTTCCTAAGGGGGGAGGAATGATCCAGGTGGATATTGGTGGTCACCCACCTATTCCACTTGGACCCCCACCATTGCTTCTTTTAGTTTTCCAGTTTCCGCACAGTTTACTATTTTTAGCAGTTTTTTGGGTCCTGAACTTCCAGAGTCGTTTTGAGGCCCTAAACGACATTTTTTGGGAAAATGGGAAGCAACATGGAAGTTCCTTCGATGTTTCTCACATCAAAGTTGTATTCCTCGGATAGATATTTCTAACGAGATATTGAGCATGTCAAATGGAGATCGTATGCCAAAGTTACGTCCCCGGGAAGTTGATGTACCAATTTACCCAAACAAGGCCCATAGTCTTGGCTTTTCATATCCTAGGGTTAGATATTTGGATGTTTAGGGTTTTCCATTGTTTCTAAATAATAAATATGCCTTCGAGCCTCATTGAAACACAGTCTAGAGGCTAGTAGCTGCCACATCTCTTATCAGAGATAACCTAGCAACACCCTACCTAGTTTATTTCTATTCTTTCTGTAAGCATATTTCAATCATTTGTTATTAATGAAATGAAGCATTATTTCCACTGCATATCTGTGTTTATGTGTATTTTTGTATTTCATTGTGTTCCTGCATAAATTTGGATCATTGTAGCCTCCTAGTGATTGTTTGCAAGCTGGCAACTTAGTTACCTTTATTATAGAGACTTACACATGTGACTGCAGGGGTATACCACGGTACCTAGGGAAGACGTCGGGTCACACTTTGCAGAGTATACCCCGAGGGTGATTTCATGTTTGAGTTTCACGGCATACGTCGGGTCACACTTTGCAGAGTATACCCGGAGGGTGCTTTCATGTTTGAGTTTCACTTGCACCAGTAAGTTGCTCTAGTTTTGGCTGGTGTAACTGTTCTTCCAACTAGATAGTGGTTTGTTTGGTTTATCTTATAATAATTTTTTCTAGTGTGTGATTGGTTTTAAATAAAGCCGTATTATGTCATTGATATTTTCACAGAGTGGAGGATCAAGAGCTCTATCAGTTGCAAAGGCTTCAGGGCCTGCCACCGGTTGTATTAAAGCCACCGCCGCCACCATTATGGAGAAGACTTGACCAACAAGGGTTATTCGAAGTAAGCAGGTCGCAGGAAACTATGCCCAAGCCTACTCCAAGAGGAGATTACTTGAATCCAAAGGAAACTATTGTTTTTGACCTTGGAACAAAATCTCTCGAGCCAACCAACCCTCCAATCACTTACTTTTCGGCGCCAATCTTGGTACAAGTTGTCCCTTCGAGGGTGACATCTTACGAGCATTAGATAGTCTTACAATCATCCATGGAAGAAAATGTTGATACTTCGTTTGGGAGTTCTCATACTCTCGTTTCCGCTACAACCATAGGGGGTATGTTACCTCCTAACTCACCTTCTCTGGTATGGACCACAGTAGTCTTGATCCCCTCTACCTCGGCTAGTGGTCTGATACCATCATTGATAGTAACCACTTCTCTATTTAAATAGAGTGCAATAGGCCCTCCATTTTCATATTGGATGTTTGACTTTTATTCAAACTTAGTCCTTACCTACTCCAACTTATAGACCATGGGTTTGGGGAAAGATAGCTCAAACGCTCCCATGCAAGGGTCTACCAAGGGAAATTTAGTCCCCTTCAATGCTATTCCTTACGGTGGAGGTCATATACCCCCTCCGTCCCCCTCGCTCGGTGGTGCTTTCTAGCAACTCGTCGGGCCAAGTGATAACTATAGCTTATTTGGAGTAGGCATTTTAGGACCTTTGTCTTACACTATGCTGATAGGATCCATGTTGCTCTCTTTTTTCGACGCATTTGGTAATAACACTTTTTATTCCGTTGGGGGAAACCCTCTTTTTGGAAAACAAAATCCTATACAAGGTATTATTCCTACATATGGGCTGAGTACAAGATTTTTCTCCTCACAAGGACTTTGGAATCCTTGGCAGGGATCAGTTCCCTCGCAAGGGATGTCATTCGAGGGAAACCCCTTCCATGGTCAATTGAACCCCATACAAGTCTCAACACCTATGCCTGTCAAATTGGCTAGGGCATCCCCTTATAAAATCTTTGGAATAGAATGCAGGGAGCGATCCCCGCCCAATCCATGTCGGCCAATTACAAGAATCAATCAATGATATCCCAACAAATGCATTTTCCATACGCTGGTCAAGGCCACGATGCCTACTAGAACCCTAGCTAGCAACCCAACTTTTCCTGGCAACCTGGTGCCAGTCAAACTCCAGGTCTGTTTTTTCCTGTACATAGTACCCACCAAAACTACCATTTTTGGAAATGTTACACCTACCAGACTTATCAAGGTTTTTTAATGACCTAATTTGTCATGATTCACATTAGCCCCCCATGTCGACTAAGTTAACCTTAGATATTCCAAAATTTTAAAGCAAGCCTCGGAAAGACCCAAGTAATCACATGACAACTTTCCACCTATGGTGCTCATAAAAATTGTTGCGAGACGACTCTGTATAGTTGCGCCTGTTTCAATGCACTCTTGTCGGGGGTGCTATGAAATGGTACATTGAGCTCGATTGCTCAAGGTATTCTTACTTTAGAGACTTGGCGATGGTATTCCTAAACCATTTACAACTACCTGTGAGATACAATGCCATCACCAAATTGTTGGCCAACTTTGAGAAGACTAAGGTTAATCATATCTTAGATCACATCTGAGAATGGCAGTGTCGGAAGAGATTGATTAAGGTATAGGTCCCACCGGATTTCTTGTTGGAGTGGTTCCTGAATTCTTTAGTACCATTTTTATCTAAGGATGTTTCAATTTCAGGAGTGTTTTCAAAGGAGGAGGTGATAATGAGAGAGCAATAGCTCGAATGGATTTACTCTCAATCTGGCTTACTCTATGAGATATTTCCAGATGCGCCACGGTCCATCCTCGACAATTCCAGACAAAATTATGGACCACATGTCGATGGTATATATGCTTCAGCACAAGGAAAGTCCACCAATATGTTGTCAAATCAATTGTAACAATTTTTGATACAACATATAGCGACCAGCTAGACCCCCTACCCCAACATTGGACATACACAGTGTGTATTCGATGAATCCGAAGGCCAATGAACAGCCTGAAGGAAAGAAAAACCAATGAAACAAGAAGGGTAAAATGGATAAGAAGGCTAATAACAATGCTGGTGGGGGAACAAAGAGAAGAGAAAGTCGAAGTATCTGTGTAACCTTTGCATGGAAGACCATCCGACTCACTTATTCCCTTGACTTGCGGAGGTCGAGAAGCTATTAGTGCAAAAAAAAACTATTGTGATGACAAACCCATTTCCAAATGGGAAAAATATGAATCAAGCCTCAGCTTCTTCGAGCATGGATGGGGGAAGTCAGGGACCCCTCGCGTCTACTGGTAATACCTCAACCACGAACATTTATATGATGAAAGGTGACACTTATATAGCGACCAAGGCACGAGATTACAGAATGTTGAAATATGTTGAAAAGGGTAAAGAAGCCACAAGCCCACTAGTTCCTCTCCATATTGAGAAGACAATGGATGAAACAATGACACTCATCCTGAAAAGGGCGTTCAAGAAAGATTCTCATAATCTGAATGTGAGGGCTTCCCAAAACTACTCTCTAGTGGAAGATTTGGCACAAACCCCTTATGCGATGTCCTCTTTGGAGGACCTTCGGAGCTTCCCTTCGCAGAGAAAGGATATGTTATTCACCTTGGGATTTGCAGAGACTTGTAATCCGAGAGTGATCATTCTTGATCCAACCGACTTGAAACCTTGTCTCCCTTACCACATTGTGTTTTAGATAGTATTGGTTTACACCACGAAATATTTTACTCAAAATATTTTTCGTACGGTGGTTGATGAGGGAGCCTTGACTTGCATTATTTTGTTGATGTGTTGGAAGGCCATTGGCCAACCCGTTTTGTATCCATCACCTACATTTATTATTTCTTTCGACGGTCATTCATTCAGAGCACATTGAATCATTCCTTCTTTTCCCATGCATTTGGAGGGAAGACTATGTGCATGGAAGTTGAAGTGGTTGATGTGCCTCTAGACTACAACCTTTTTTTAGGAAAGATTTGGACCTATGCAATTCATGGAGTGGTTGCCACAATTTTTTAGGTCTTCTTGTTTCCACACGAGGGCCAAATCGTATCCATTGACCAGTTGTCCTTCTCCCGTCATGACCCTTCATCAGGGGCATCCACGGTCCCCATGATTGATAACCCTCATCCCAACACCATCAACATAGGGGTTGGTTTGTTTCCATCATTGATGGGTACTTTAGATTACCCACCTCCTTCGTGCGATGTCAAGCTTATATCGACTTCCCTTGACTAGCCTAGGAATGAAATTTTTCAAATGTTGTCATTCTGAATGACTTACTTTCATGATCCATGAACTCTTCCTTCCCCATCGACCTCAATGGAAGGGATAGTGCATTCTAGAATGGTCATGCCCTTGTCCACGATAGAATTTGCGTACATCATTGTTCAACAATCTTCGACCAACCCCGATCCGACTCCCACACATGAGTTAGATACAGTTCTCGAGCCTATTTGGGCTCAAGGTTCCTTTGCCACTACAAATTATTTAGACCTGTTATTTCCCTTAGATGAGGAAATCCTTGAGGCATTGGCTTGTCCAAATAGACCCTGGAATGATCTCTATCATAGATCATACTTCCTCCTAGAGTTAATAAGAATAGAGGCAGGAGAATTTGTTTTGACTATGACTGGAGATAGTTTGTTTCCTATTAATCCTCTAGTAATGAACGTAGTTTACACTGAGGGTAATATGGCGAGTATCACTGAAACGATTCCAAAATAAATCTAAAGTGATGGCGAAAAAACAACTCCTTTCATTTTTAACCGGATAGTATCAAGGTTCGGAATCCTGAAGGAGATTGTCACTGACCATGGCAGTCACTTCTAGAATAAAATGATGTTTGATTTAAGATCAAACCTTGGGTTGAGGCAGGAACATTCATCACCCTACTACCCACAAGTGAATGGTCAGGTGGAAGGTATGAATAAGTCGCTCAAGGCTATTCTTTAGCAAGCCATCAATTCGGCGAAGTCAAATTGGCAATTGATGTTTTATTCGGCCTTATGGGCCTACTGAACATCTGTAAAGACTGCCACCAGTTTCTCACCTTTTAAACTTGTTTATGGGCTAGAAGAAGTCTTTCCTATTGAATGCTAGATCCCATCTTTAAAGTTGGCAGTAAAGTTACTACCAGACACTTCACCTCTTGAGGAACGCCTATTATATCTCTAGCATCTCGATGAGAAACATTGTGATGCAGCCTTAGCCAATGAGGCTCACAAGCAACAAGTCAAGTGTCAATATGATCGGTCCGTTCTTCCTAGGATTTTTTTCGAAGGCAATATTGTCCTAGTCTATGATCAAGACAAGGATCCCTTGGGGGAAGGAAAGTTCATACCCATGTGGTTCGAACCTTTCATCATGAAAGAGGTATTAAATAAGGGTGCTTATCCTCTGGTTGAATTTGAGGAAAATGCCTTGTTGGAGCCTAGAAATGGGATCTACCTCAAGAAGTATTAATATTAGGTTGGTCGCCTAGGTGATGTATTGTACATATGTATAGTTCTTATACATTTTTTTGTCATTTTTTGTTTTATTGATGTGTCGTTATTTATGTCATATTTTTCACTGTGGAAAATTTCAAGTGAATCAGAGGTGTTCTTTGGGTTCATGGACGATGCTAGCCTACACACTTGGAGACTTTCTTTCGCAACTTGGGTGATTTTCACACCTCAAGTCTAGTTGTTATCTTCTAGAGGTATCTGTCTAGGTGACGCCATAAACAATATTGTCGAGTACAAAGCAGTGATAGAGTTTCTTCATGATTCTTTGTCGCATGGAATCTCTCACCTCCAGGTATACTTAGATGCTCAGCTGGTTGTGTCCCAGTTAAATGGAGTTTACCACATTTATGATCCTACTTTACACCGATGTTTCCTTAGGGTACGTCTCTTAGAACATTACTTTGATTACATTACGTATATCCATGTTCCTAGGAGATTAAATCAAATGACATATACTCTAGCTAATCAAGTATTAGATTGGCATGTTGCACACACATACACATGTACATACATTTGTAAATAAATGTGATCCATAAGACAATAAAAGATGTAAATATATATATATATATATATATATATGTCAAAAAGTGTCACAGTACATAGGTGGGCACAAACACCTCAAAAATAATATTGGGTATACATCACAAGGATTATGCCCTAAAAAATATACAAAAGTTCTCTCAACACATAATAAGTCCATATTATCTAAGCTTGGGGCCTATTGGCCCCGCCATAGTGAACGACGATGTTAGCCAAACACCAGAAAAGTTGGACTCAAGTTCGTGGCACCCCAACCACATGAGGTTGCATGGAAGGTAGGAGATCCTCGATCTCAACCATAGGAACTGTACGAATGAGAGCGGTGAGGTCCCACTCCACCCGTCTCAAAACTATCTCAGCCTCTTTGGCTAGAGGTGCTGGCCCATGACCAAGTTTTGAGGATCCTTGGTCATGTTTGACCTATTTTTGGGACTTCAATAGGCTATTGAAGGCGGAGCGCAAGACGAAGAGAAGATCACTGGATCTGGGCCCCTTTTTAGGGATTTTTGGGTTTTGGGCTTATGTAATAGGTATGGGAATGTTGACCCATGGGTTTACCCATGTTTAGGCCCGATTTTGTAATATATAAATATAAATATATGCAATGTAGGAGATATGTTCGATCTATGTGATCGAAGGATTGTAAGTGGAGCTAAGTGCTAGAGTTTGACCTATGTGATCAAAGAAGTTGTAAGTGCTTCGTGTATACTATGTGAGACTTTTAGAGATGAGTGCAAGTGACTATAAGAGATTATATGTAGGATTTGTGTTGTAACCTATCTTGGGGATGGAGGATCTAGCTAAGAGTGCGCAGATCTCTTGTCCTATGCAAAGCTAATCTTGAGGCTCTGTGCATGTAAGAATGTTGAAACAAGCTAATAAAGAAGATGAAGAGTTGGTGGACATAGCCCCAGGGTAGGGTTGAACCACATACAAGTTATGTTTCTATGGTTTGTGCGATGTATTGATGTGTTTATGAGTTTACTTGCTTAGTGCTTTGATATAGATGAATGATAGATAGATCTATTGATGCTATGTGCATAATAATATGGATGAATTCTAGATCTGACCTATGGGGATGTGATTAGTGCTTGAATATAGTAGATCTAGTTGAATACTTTGATGTTGTGTAATTAGGGTTTTATTTGTGAAGTAGATACTGGCTTAATATTGATGAACTATAACTGCTAAGTGCTCCGTTAAGGTAATACAATCACAAATTTGTGTCCCCAATAAGATTGCAGACATTGCAGTCCTACAACCACCCCTACCTCCACCTTGGATGAGACTTCATCTTCTTCTCAGGTGTTCTAGAAAGGGTCAGTAGTTAGGGTTTTGTTGGTGTGTTGTTGTAGCATTGAACCCTGGGTCTTCCTTGTGCCAACAAATGGTTTCGTTGCCAGGACTAAAACTATGATTGTTGGGAATTGAGGAAAAAGGATATTTGTGTGAAGATCTGACCTGAAGATCTAAAAGCTCTATGCATAGGTCTGTTGCCCTAGTGCTCAACATTCTACTTAACTTTTGAAGCTCTGTGCTAAGAAAAGAAGTCTAATCTGAAGAAAAGAGCTAATATTTGTAAGCTCTATGCTTTGTTAAAGGTAAGATAAGTGGGAATTTTTGTTTCAAAAGTATGGATCTAGGTATGTTTGATAAATTATGTCGTAGCTTGAAAAGTAGGGCACAGATAGATGAAAGAAGATTTGATATGAGTAGATATGATAAGAATAGTGAAAGATATGTTATACCTATGCATAAAAAAATGTTTGGACTAACCAATGGATGGAGGACCCTAGAAATACTTTTTTGAAGGTTAGCTACTATGATCCTAGTGTGCAGTATAGGAAAGGCTGGGGTTAAGAGAAAATGAGGATTAACCCTTTGTTATAGTTGCAGAAGACCAGGACATCTGGATAAGCAATGCCCTGGTAGAATACCTAGTTGTCTTTGTTGTAAATCTATGGACCATGAAGTTTTAGATTTCCATAGAATGATTGCTAAAATTGAAAAAATGAATATGAGACAAGAAGACCATGAGAAAAGTCAAGCAACTAAGACCATGGAAAAACCCCAGAAAGAATCAAAGACTATATTGCTGC
Source organism: Picea sitchensis (assembly GCA_010110895.2). Classification (NCBI taxonomy): domain Eukaryota; kingdom Viridiplantae; phylum Streptophyta; class Pinopsida; order Pinales; family Pinaceae; genus Picea; species Picea sitchensis. The sequence continues at coordinate 25,834 of SNQJ01S0066149.1, forward strand.
AAATGAAAGAAACCCTGAATGACCATCGACATATCAACTTATCAAATACCTTCAAAGAAAAAGAGTGCATAGAAGCAAGAATAGGAGACTTCGACATTGACCATGTTCTGGATGAATAAACACAGGTGAATATTATGACAGAAAGAACTTGGGAAACTTTAGGAAATCCTGATATGATTCCTTCATTAGGAGGAATAGGGTTATTTAGAGGAAAGTTGATAAACCTGTGTGGAAAGCTCACCCAGATATCTATGAGTGCCCACAAAAATTCGACAAAGGAAGACTTTTAAGTTGTTAAATTTATTGAGAACAACGCCCAATTTTCTATATTACTTGGAAAACCTTGTATTGAAAGGGATCAGGCCAGAAGAAAAGAAGTAGAAATCTTAGAGCAAAAGAAGCAAGAGTTGAAAGATTTCATGACTAGGATGATCACACACTTGATTGAAGAATAGGAGAATAGATCGAAGTTATTTAACACTAGAGACTTGGATGTCAAAGCTGGAAGAACACAAGAAGACTCACAGAAGACTGAAGTACCTACCCTAGATAAAGAAGAAGTATTGCCCCTGAATCCTAGGAAAGAATATCAACAATGCAAAGTTACTATGCCAAATGAAGATAAGAATCAGAATGGAAAGAGGAATACCAAGATGAAGCTCACTGGGAGAAGGGCTAGAAATCTTAGTAAGAAGAGAGCCAAGATCAAAAAGTTACAGAAGGTTCCAGAGGGAACTTCACAAAGGGAAAATTTGCAAAACTGGAACTTCGTTGGTATATCAGAATAGCGTCACATGGCACTTTGCCATGGAGAATAAATATAGTTGTTGGGAATAGTATAACTGTTAGACTGACCCCCCGAATGGGTAGAATGAAATTTATGGTCAGACAGCGTGCCATCAGACCATTGGGACCGCGTCGTAATGGAGAGAACTGCAAGAATGAAGGCTTCTCACCCGTTTGAGATATCTGTTGCCTATTTATCTATTTATTCCGTCGAACCTTGCATTGAGAACACTTTTGCCAACAGTGATTATCTAAGCCTGTAAATTAGTTTATTTCTCATAGTGATCATCGCGCTATCACCATGCATCCTATTGCATTGAGTAGTTACTTTTCAAAACCGATATATTCAACCATGAACATGTATGTTCGAGGAACTTAGCGCAGTCGAAGAGTCTATGAAGGAGGCACTCACTGACCTCATGACTGAAAGAGTAATGTCTAAAAGAGAAATTTCTATGGGTGTACAAGCATCATCGGCGAGAGGAGTGCAAGTCTCTCCATCGACTACTCATGGATTCGGACCATCCCGACCATCAACGGAAAAGAGAACCAAGAATAGAGATGACCTAGAAAATCCGAAGCTGATCCCAACCATATTGCCCAACTACATCCCACCTTTGGCCAGCATGGTTAGTCGTGATAGTGTGCCAAGAGATTTCTTGTACACCATGGTTACTGCGTACCTCCCGAAGGGGATACACACAGTTCGATGGTAGCACGACAAGATCTCCATGTTGAAGTTCAATGACTTCAACTTAGGAGAACGCAAGAACCATAGCATGCTTGGCCCATATAAATATTTAACCAGGATGAAGGGGATGAACTTGAAAATAATCCCCCAGCCATGGATGATGAACCTTGTGCAATCCACCCTGCTGAATGTAATGAAAATCCCACACTTTGGAAGGCACCAGGAAGTTAACGCATGTGTCAAGATACTACTTTCATCTTACCATGGAGGCTACTTATAGCTAGACCTCTGTATCACAGTCGATCTGACGTTGATCCATAGGATCCCTAGATTAAGTATGCAAGGACCTGATCCATGGGAATTCTTTCTAGGAAAAGACATAGATCATGCACTAGCATAGAAGATCAAGGATACATACGACAATGTTGAGAAGGGGACGTGAGGCTACAAGATAGCTTCCATCTAGAATGGAACAATACGCCTAGTATTCCAATTAATTGTAGGAAAGCTAGTAAGGAAGAACAAACCTACGCAGGTCACAGGCTTTGTCATTCACCTCACAGGGAAGTGTGTGGAAGGCCTACAGATGAACTGGGTGAAGTACCTAGTTAATCAGTTGGAATTGGACTATTTTGAAGCACAGGATCAGGGCTACGAGTTCCACTTCAGCTGGCTCATGATCCTCATCACATTTTTTTCTTGGGAAATGCCGAAAGGTGTGACCTTCCCGGAGATTGAGTCATTTGAGACACTTGTGCAAAGTTCACCATGCTTTGGTACTCGAGCGATATGGGAAAATAGTGGCAGTCGAACACAACTTTTCACACATATTATCTCCAACTGAAGAAATCCATCGAATATGAACCTCACATGATGCCAAACACCCTATAGAGGTTCCGACCCCTCATGAGGTTCCTCCCAGATCGACACTTCATCTATATTACTGTGCGAGAAGATGAAAATAAGGAGAATTTTCAGTCATACTACAAGCTCACAGAAGAGGACCTTGAGGAGATCACTAAGGACTGGGCAATAGACCTCCTTATCCCCGCTAAACCTGTAGATATTTTTGACCCTGAACTGGACAACCTAGAGACCGCTCACAAAGAACATGAGACACTCGGAACCAGCAGAAGGAAGAAGACCAAAGAGGTCCAAGACTTAAGCAAGGGCTTAGAAAATATTGCCTCAGTATCACCTGGCCGAGGGGGTGATGACAAAGTAGAAGAGATAAATGGTAAAGAACATGAGAAGAAACAAGGTGAAGTAACACTGCCTAGAGACGAGGTTGATCCTCTAAAGAAGAGGAAGGTTTCTCCCCCGAAACCCTCTTCCTGAAAGAAATCCATAACCACTTTGACCAAGATGCAGACTGTGCTCATGGTCGATGATTTTGAGTTCATCATCGCAGTTATAAATGATGCCTCATAGGAAATATTGGAGAAATAGGAATCCAAGAAAAAGGATATGTACAACAGGCCCTTCAGTCCAGGTGCACAATGTCTACTGCGCCCCTGCTATTGGGAGAACCAAAGTTGGGAGATGATCCATCCCAACTATGTCGACTAGTTGATGCGACTGAAGCTTGCCTTTGTTGCACACAAGAAGAAAGAAAACAAGCCACCCAAGACTTCAAGCAAGTGCAAGGAGTACTCGTAGAACAACACCGAGTTGCAGAGCAGAAGAAGGTTTCTCTCTAGGAAAAGTTTGAAGAGGAGAAAGCACAGATACGACAATAAAAAGAACAGTTGCTTGTAGACCAACTCGAAGTGAAAGAAGCAATCAAAAGAGCACTCCACTCTATGATAGGCTTAGATCCAAAGGTAGAAGACCAAGTCGCACATCAAGTAGAGCATCTCATGGAAGTTATCTAGCATCTACAACAAAGAATAGCAGACTTAGAGCTCTGCATAGTGCCCGACACTCTGCAAGATGTGAGGGATCAAAGAGAAGCAACTGCTTGGAGCATAGTTGAGAGAATAAAGGCCATTGCCATAGAATGCAAGAAACTAAGTGATCGTAGTGCCCAGATGTATGAGAGACTCACTGAGAATCCATAACTGAAGGCACCAGAGTCACAGCTCCAAGAGGTGAAGCAGTAGGCAGAAACAATATAGGTGTAATTGAAGCCCTTGTTAGTTGTTGAAAGAATGAAGCGATCCCAGGAGCAGTGCACTACCCAATAGTAGGTCCACACCATTCAGAGAAGAGTCATGGAAGTGACTTAGAGGTTCCAACCTGTATAGGATGAGACTTTCCAACTATTTGCAGATATCGAAGGTCGAGGAGTAGAACTAGAGCAAGTCATCATTTCAGCTGAACAACGCCTAGAGGGACCTGTCAACGATGAAGTCATCCAAGAGTTTGTTGAATAGGAGGTCATGGCACAACAACAAGTCGAAGCATCTCGAGCCAAGATAGAGGCTTTTGAAACTAAGCTACCTAGATCAGAGTGAGTTGGGATGAGTCACAGGTGAGTGTTGGGGGCCTGTTGGCCCTTGACCAAGTTTTGAGGATCCTTGGTCATGTTTGACCTATTTTTGGGACGTCAACAGGCTATCGAAGGTGGAGCGCAAGACGAAGCAGAGATCGTGGGATCTCAGCCCCTTTTTAGGGTTTTTTTCTTTTGAGATTATGTAATGAGTATGGGAATGTCGGCCCATGGGTTTACCCATGTTTAGGCCTGATTTTGTAATATATAAATATAAAGCTAGGCAATGTAGGAGATATGTTCGATCTATGTGATCGAATGATTGTAAGTGGAGCTAAGTGCTAGAGTTAGATATATGTGATCAAAGAAGTTGTAAGTGCTTCATGTATAGTGTGTCAGACTTGCAGAGTTGAGTGCAAGTGACTGTAAGAGACTATATGTAGGCTTTGTGTTGTAACCTAGCTTGGGGAAGGAGGATGTAGTGGAGAGTACACAGATCTCCTGTCCTCTGCGAAGATGATCTTGAGGCTCTATGCATGCAAGAATATTGAAAGAAGATAATAAAAAATACAAAGATTTGGTGGGCATAGCCCCAAGGTGGGGGTGAACCACATACAAGCTATGTTGCTATGCTTTGTGCAATGTATTGATGTGTTTATGAGTTTACTTTCTTAGTGATTTGATATTGATGAATGATATATAGATCTATTGATTCTATGTGCTTAATAATATGGATGAATGCTAGATATTACCTATGTGGATGTGCTTAGTGCTTGAATATAGTAGATCTGGTTGAATACTGTGATGCTCTGTAATTAGGGTTTTATCTTTGAAGTAGATACTGGCTTAATATTGATGAACTATAATTTCTAAGTTCTCTATTAAGGTAATACAATCACAGGTTTTTGTCCCAGCTAAGGTTGCAGACACTGGAGTCTTGTAACCACCCCTGCCTCTACCTCGGGTGAGACTTCATATTCTTCGCAAGTGTTTCTGAAAGGGCTTGTAGTGGTGCATTGTTGTAGCGTTGAACCCTGGGTCTACCCTGTGCCAATAGGAGGTCCCCATGCGATTGTTGGTCCACCGATTGTTGCTAGTCCCACCTCTGGTCAAGGACATCATCGAGTCCTCGTGAAGTGTGTCAGGTGCACCGATCCCACATCTATACATAACAGATACATAGATGTAAGTACTCTGATACATATAAAAATTATATATACAAAAGAAATTAAAAATTAAATAACTTTAAAAACATGTACCTAGTTGTTACACATGAAATTTGCACACCTAGGTACCTCACCCTAAGTTTCGTAAGTGTCATATAAGTGTCT
>SNQJ01S0066150.1:19611-50931 GCA_010110895.2 Picea sitchensis
CTCTGAGCACACACACACGCCCCCACAGTCCAGCTCTCGGCTCACTGTGAAAAATGGCAAAAGATCGTTTTTCCTGCGTCCATCCCCCTCCGAATGGCCTGCACATCCCCCTCATCCCTGCCTTGTTCCTCCCGACCACCTCACACAGTTACTCCTCACAACCACCCTCTTCCCCCGTACTCCGTTTCATTAACATTTTCCTTATCTTCTCGGGATTTCTGGGCTTCTTGCCCTGCATACGCCACCCTTGGCAGCCTACGCCATCCCTGTTCTTACATTATTTTATTTCTTTTTCCTTAATTTCTGTCACAGTTCATTAAATGCATTCTACAGTTTGATTATCACACAATTAATCATGCTTGTTTTCTTTAACTGATTTTTCTTTGTAATATTTAATCATTTATTCAATTAGGGTCGTTACACTTTTCATTTCCAATTCCATCCCCATATGTGTCAAATCAAATTACACAAACAACCAATTACCTCCATACACGATTGCTTGACGTTTCTAGGTATAAATCCCTCTTGAATTCATCAACAGCTACAGATTTTTTCCCAATTTCACCATGGTTTCTTTGTACATGAAAGAAATTATCATTTACATTCCCAAAATTGTTCAGAATGATGTTAAAATTGGTGGATTTTAACCCGTGGGATCAATTCCCTCAAATTCTTCATGAATTTCCCCCAATCTCACTGTAGTGATTTTGACAAATATGTTGCATAAATCCTCTTAGATTTAAATCTACAAATTCATGTTCTACATGTTGATTTTGTTCCATGCAAGCTCAATGATCAACTTATCACTCCAATACTAATTTGTAATTCACATAGCCTTCCAAGATGAGTCTTATCATTGCATAAAATAACTTATCCTACTAAATATGAATTTAAAAATGCCCCATACATATAAAATAAAACCAAGGGACAATAGGCCCATAAAAATTCAATAAAAACAATATGTTGATTTACCCATGAATCTACAACATTTATAAAATACATGACTGCATCAAGTAACAACATGATAATTACAACATTCAAATATCATTTACATAGTGGAATAATCATAACAAACACAACAACAACTTATTTTTTCATAAAATATAACCAATTGGTTGCATTCGAAGGATGAGCCTCCCATCCATAAGTGTTGTTGTTCATTTTATCTCAACAAAAAACCACCCTCGAGCTAAGGATATGATTCCACAAGGAGATATGGCCATCTAGTTATCCACTCTCCACACTCAACAACTCAAAACCTAGGTTCTACTCCTATTGAAGTTGCAATCCACCAACTCTCTTTCTTCCCCACAACCTACACAACCCAAATAATGTACCCCCTTCACTTCCCATAATCCCTCAGGTTGTACCATTTTTTTATTAGGGCTTCCAGTGCACTCGGTTGGTCAAGGATATCTTAGATATGGAGTTTAGGAATTCTTATCTTCTTCAAGAGTTCTCACAACATCCTTCACAAGGCTCTTGAGCCATTCCCTCAACGGGAAAATGCACTACAATATTACAACCTATTTTTACAGGCACAAGAGCCTCTTTCTCATCATAACAAATAGCTAATCCATGGATTCCTTCAAGAACAACATGGTGGGTGCTTTTCCCAACAATCAACTCTCCTCTTTCTCTCAACAATCTACATGTAAAAACTTTCTTCTTTGGTCATACAAATTTCGTTTTCCTCAATCTAGTTGATTACTCACTCTAGCAAGTGTTGATTGTAATTCAGCCCCATGATCCATAATAAATATGGGATGTGACTTCTCACACCCATCCTCTTACATGAAATCAATGATTGTCTTTGGTAACACTCAATATAAAATAGAAGTTTTATACACAATGATTAATAACCATTTCAGGAATGTGGGTTGGATTAATACCCATGAATATTCCCCCCTTGGAACCCTCTCTATTGTGGAATCATAGTCGCCCATTGTTTCCATCCCTCTCATATCACAACTAGCAATTACTACTTTTATTAATAATTTGAATTCACTTAATACATAATTTTTCCCTTGGCCATAGTAATCAATACAAGCTCTTTGCCCCAAACATATCATCTCACCAGCCTAAATAACATTTATACAATTACATTATAATTTGCGGGGATTAAAATGGGGATATTACAAAACTCATTGAGATGGTCCCGATGAATCTCAGAACACCATTCGACGTGTTCATTTTAACTTTATAAACAACTCGAAAGCAAGCAAAGAAGATGGTAAGGATTATACCATTGATGTTTTATGTGGCTTATTGATTAATGATCAATACAAATTGCTTAATGAAGGAAAGCTTTGTGGTAAAAATCAATATCACTTGTTCAATGGAAAGGGAAAGGTGAATCATAAATAAAGAGTTTGGTTTGATACCCCTGTACATCGACCAAAATATCTCGACAAGGAAACTAAAGTGTAGATTGATGAGTCGACATTGACCAAGAATAATTGAAGGAAGAAAACATGTATTTACTATGGAAATATTGGACATGTTGAGAAGGAATATTGGAAGAATAATATTGATATAAGGAGAGGATCATGCGAATTGAAGGAGATGTGTCATATGTTCATCGACCTACTGATAATTTCATCTTCCAAGTTGGAAATTCTCAAGCATATAATGGGTATTGAATTATGGATGTACTCGGCATATGACCAAGGATTCTTCCTTGTTCACTTCCTTGGATAAAATTGCAAAGTGGAAGATGTATGTCGCTGATGATTTTTCTCTTGACATTGCTAGTTGTGGTAATTTTCCTTGTACACATATATCATGTGCCGAATTTAAGTGCCAATTTTCTGTGATTTTCTCAACTAACACATAAATGTAATATTGTGTATTTTTGGTTGGATCACTTCTTTGTCATGGATCTGAAAAATGGTTAGTCTATTTTTGTTGGAGTGTTTCTCGACCCAAAGGATAGTTTGTGTAATTTTTGAAACTCAACCCAACTGTAAACCGACTACTCCTATTTATCACACTAATGAATGAAGTCGAATTTGGCATCAACTACTTGGAAACCTAAATTATCAAAGTATGCATTCTATGGAAACAAGGAACATGGTTTTTGGTATACCTGAAGTTCTTCCTCCTGATGGAGTCTATAGAGGATGTGTGTTAGGTAAGCATCATCAGGAACCCTTCGAATCCAGAAAAGTGTGGCGAGCATAGAACCTACTACGGTGATATCTAGTGTATCAATCTACCTTCCTTAGTGGGTACAAGGTATATTTTGACCTTTATTGATGATATCTCTAGATTCACTCAGATCCGTTTCTTTGAAAGTTCAAGGAATATATGGCATTGGCTGAAAATAAATGTTGTCAACTTATCAAGTACTAGATATCATATAATGGTGGTGAGTATGTGAATTAATGATTTGAATAATACCTTATTCGATCTAGTATTGACTGGTAGCAAAGTTTTCTTCATACTCCTCAACAAAATGGCATAGCATAAAGAAATAATCAAACTCTGGTCAAAATGTCTCTATGTATTTTACAGACTAAAGATTTTCCCACTTTTTTATGGGTTGAAGTTGTTTATTGTGAAAAATATCTCATAAATCATATTTTGACTATAATTTTTAGTTCTGTGATTCTAGTCAATGGTGTGGAAGAAATCCCTTTGTTGGCCACCTATGTTTATTTGGTTGTGTTTCTTGGGATCATATTCTATATCATTGAAAGAAGAAATTGGATGAAAAGAGTCACGCTTGCATCATGATGGGATACTCTGAATATTTCAAATCCTATCAACTATTCGGCCAAATAATTATAAGAAGAAATGTGTTTTTTGATGAGAATTATTCTGATATTAAGTTGTTGAATTATTCCTTTGGGTTATTATAGGGTGCTCCCTTTGATGTTGTTTCTAAAAATTCTTCACTAATTCTATTTTTCCTTCCATCGACTGGGATGTCAAACTTTGTTCCTATTTCGACTGAGTCGTCAACATTAGTTCATGTGCCAATTGGTCAATGAATTTTTTTTTGACTGGTCCTTCATATCCTTCTAATGAAATTGTTCCTTATTCTGATCAACCTTCTATAGTGGATATCAGTTAACCCTTGTCCTTCCAATCCAGATGGGATGCTAAGATGATTGAATTTTTTATTCCTAATTTGAATGATATCTCTTCAACTCGACAGACTCACTGTCAAAAGTAGCATGCCAGTGTTTCTTTGATGACTCGTGTTCTTGAAAATTATGATCATGTTACTTACTCAGATGCTTAAGGAAAACCTGAATAGAAATAAGACATGCAGGCTAATATGGATTCTCTTTTGAAGAATCACACTTTGGATTTAGTTTCTCGACCTCAAGGAAAGAACATTTTGAAATGTCGATGTGTCTATAATACCAAATTTACCTCTGAAGGTGTTGTTGAGAGAAATAAATCTCGCTTGTTCACGAAAGTATTCTCTCAACAAGAAGGCGTCGACTAATATGAAACCTTTTCTCATGTTTAAAAGGTGAATTATCTTCAACTAATTCTTTCCCTCGCTGCTCATTTTGGATGGCAGATCCACTAAATGAATGTGAAAAGTTCCTTCCTTCATGGAAAATTATCTGAAGAATTTTTCATAGAACAACCTCTTGGTTTTGTGATAGATTATAATCTTGTTTTAGATCTCAAAAGTCTCTTTATGGTTTGAATAAAGATCCCATATCTTGGTATACTAATATCAATCGTTTCTTTCCCCATCTTGTTTTAAAACATTGTGAATTTGATCATGGTTTATATGTACTCCATACTCATGGAAACACCTTAATTGTTGTTGTATATTTTGACTCTCTGGTCATAACCATCAATAACATTGATCTCATTCTTATATTGAAGAAAAAAATCGTTGACTCCTTTGATATAATAGATCTTGGTCTTATACATTACTTTCTTAGTCTTCAAGTTCTACCTCTATTTGATGGTTTATCCATTTCGCAATATAAATATGTAATGGATCTCTTAACACATTTTCAGATGACATATTGTAAAACATGTGTTATTCCTTTTCATTCTATAGTTAAGCTGAGTAAAGATTGCCAATCTCCCAAGGTTGACTCCACTCTTGATTGACAACTAGTCGATAGCCTTATTTATCTCACTCACAGTTGACCAGACATTTATTTTTCTATTAGTGTGGTTTCCTGGTTAATGAAAGACCCCATAGAAAGCCATTGTAAAGTCATCAAAAGAATTGTTCATTATCTCAAGGGTGCCTCTCATCTTGGTATCAAATATTGTCAAAGTTCATATTCATTACTTGGCTTCACTAACTCATACTAGGAAAGTGACGACGATGATCACAAGTCCACCTCTGGCTATGTATTTCACCTCAACACTGGACCGTTGATTTGTTCATGCAAGAAAAAAAAAGGCAATCTCTCTATCGACTACAAAATCTAAGTATCATGGCACCATTAATGTAGGTATAGAGGCATTTTGTATTCGTCATCTCTTAAATGAAATTTGATTTATTGTCCAGGCCTTGACTAATATTTACTGTAATAACTTGAGTGCAATTCAAGTCGCTAAAAAACTTGTTGCACATAGTAAAATGAAGCACTTAGATATTCATTCTCACTATTTGAGTTAGTGAGTTCAAGAGAAAATTTTCACTCTTGTCTATTGTTGAAAAAATGATAATATTGTTCATATTTTTACCAAACCATTTTCTGAATCTTAGTTTATCAATATCTGTACTATTCTTGGGATTTAGAAGGTTGCAATTATGAGGGTGTATCCTAATGAATTAACTTCACCTCCTGAATTTAAAGAGTCATGTGTTGATGGGCGGGTGTTGGAACCTCAAGTTCTGATGTTTCATCCCACCTCTCTTGTAGATAGTATGTTGGCTAGTTTACCAACAACTAGATACAATTGATAAGGATGTCAATAAGATATCAACATCAATTGGTTAGGTAGTTGACCAGATGCCAACCTCAATTGATCGAGTAGTTAACTAGAAAGTTGGTTGGACAGTCAACTAGCAGTTAGAGATGTTGGTCGATGGATAGATCAACCGAGAAATTGACTAAGTTTTGGATGAATGGATGTTCAATTTGACTTAATTTGACTAGCCAACTATTCAGTGGATATTTCTCGAGATCTGTTCCAACTATTGATGGTTATATGTGGACAAGATCTTACAGGTTCAAGGAATTGGGCTAGATATTGACACTATAAATAACAGAACTTATGAGTCATTATGAACATGCACGTGAAGATGTTAAATATGAATTGTGACATTTTGATCACAATGCACTATGCCTAAGTGCTATAACGATGTCTTTCGAGACCACCAATATTATATGAATTTATTTCTCTTCAATTATTCTATCAATTATGTTATTTGTTTCACATAGGGTTACACCAAATCCCCAACAACTAAAATTCATTATTTTCTAATGAGATCTAAAATATGAAAACAATACCATGAAATATCCACAACAATAAAATATAACACATCAAAGGGTCCACCTTGGAACCTTCACTACCATCACAATGTGTACAAGATAATATATCTTATGTACTTGAATCACTCCAAGTATCCCAGGGTTTCCAAATTCCATAAAACCTTATCAAGATCAAGTGCTTCTTTATTCTAATGTTTCTCCCAAACTCTAGATTATGTTGACTTCTTAGGACAAAACCCCAACCCTAGTATTCTCACAAATTTATTCAAGAAACATAGAATTGAAGACAACGAGAGAAAATGNACCTTATCAAGATCAAGTGCTTCTTTATTCTAATGTTTCTCCCAAACTCTAGATTATGTTGACTTCTTAGGACAAAACCCCAACCCTAGTATTCTCACAAATTTATTCAAGAAACATAGAATTGAAGACAACGAGAGAAAATGAAAATGAAGAAGAGTAGAAAATAATTATTAAGTTTGGGTGAAACCTTGAAACCCGCATAAAGAACCTATCTAGATATTCACACAAAGTTTGCAAAAGAAACAGAGAGAGAGAAGTAAGAATGAGAGAAATGAATGAATGAATTGTATTAACTGAAAGGTACAATGAAGTATAAATAAATGAAATAATCTACATGGCTAAGTGAATGTTCCCTAGATAATATCTAGAGTTAGTTGAAGTACCATAATAGTGAGCTAGAGTGATCTAAACACTCACCAACAAAAACCAGAGTAACCTACCACCTAGTCTAAGTTAACTAGTCTATGCAATCAATATTTAATTGAGTCACATGTGTGGAGGTGAGAGAAACTAATGCATTCACATGATATGAACCCTCATGATTGTATGGATGTGACATGTTCCCTCCTAGTGAGAAAATGAAGGTTAACATGCAATTTTTGGTGATAAAAACTGATGTTTCCATGCATGAGTTTCCTCCACTAGTCTAACTCAAGTCTAACTGAGTAAAAAATGATGAGGAGAAGCGCCCCTATTTTTAGGAGAGTCTCTAAAAAATATGGAATATTCAATGGGAGAAAATATTTCCATATGCATCAAGATTAGAATAGAAAACTTAGGAAAAATAATTACCAGGTGAGAGTGTAATATCTCCAAAATCCCCCCTAAACACTACTAGGGTGTAAATCAAGAATGGGTCTCGAAAAAAAGGCCATGTTAGTACCTATTTTACAATGCATCTAAAGAATGAAAAATAAAAAAAGAGGAAAGAGAGAAAACCTCATGGGAAACCCCCCTGCCTCAAAGTACAATCCATCAAAAATGAAGAAGGAAAGAAAGACAATTGCTAAGAAACTATGTCCTTGACTCCAAGAAGCCCTCGTAACTATGCAAGTTTATGATAGGTGAATTTTTTGTTGAAGATGTATATTTTTGTACGGATATGATGAAGTAGATGTACTATTTAAATGTTTGCATATATCCACTTTCTCTTATTGGAAAGAAGAAGATCCAAATCCCCTTCATTCATGACAGTTTTTCAATACAAATTTCCTTCATCCTTTGCATAGGATTGAGGTTTATATGCCAAAACTATGTAGCAATGCATGCACATTATAGTTTATGTGGTTGTGAGCGCATGTGGATCTCCCTCAAAGTGGGATGTCATCCTTCTAGGATCGGCAAGATCATTTGTAAGACAATCAATTGTTGATGGGATGGACTATGCCCACTTGAGTCCTTGATCTGGCTCATCATCTATAGGCTCAATATATTAAGAATATGATTTGGAAATAATATCTGAAGTCTAATCTTATTTGGAGGAGACATCATCTCGAATGTATGGAACAAGAGGATGTGAACAAGTCTCTACACGTGGCTCTTGAAATTATTATTCTTTCGATTGATTTTCTGCTCACTTTTTCATGTCAATCTCATGCATGAATTCTTCACAATATTCCTTATTCTTGAATTGCACCTCTAATTTTGTCCAATATTCATTTGGATTTAAGAGTGATGATTCCTCTACATGATACTTATTAGTCAAATTAAATGATTTAATTTATGTTACATTTAGTTATCAATATGGAAGTTTGTAAACTTGTGAAATGAAAACATTGTATATGTAGAATTAAATCATTTGTAGTATTAATCTAATTAACAAACTTCATAAACCAAACTGAAAAATAAATCACATGACAATCGTAATTTAAAATGAAACACTCTTGCATGAAAAGGATAACTCAACCACTCTTGGTGATGATCATGTACTTAGGCATCGATCATTCTATTGGGACCCTATTGTCACCAAGTTATCTCTTTACATGATTTTGGAATTCTACCTTTCCACATCTCTAATTCCATTGTTGGTGAGTTAGGATAAAAACTAAATAACAATGCGAGGAAATAAACACACCTTGTTTGCATCAATGAAATACTAACTATAAAATTGAATTGCATAAGTGAAAGACCACCATGTTCTCATGGAGTGTGCTCTGTCTCCTAATAATTCATGGTAGAAAACTAATATATAGCATGATAAAGTTAAATAAAAACTAAACTATAACATCATAAGGTAAAACAAAGCATACTATTAATAGAACTAGAAAATGACAATCTATAAGAAGAGGAATGTCAAAAACTTTATTTATTTCATCATCATTTGGACATATGATCCAAGAGTCCTCCCCTTGGAATGGAGAAGGCACTCTTTTTTATACATGATTTTGCTTTGAGAATAGGATAAGAAATTAATAAATTCAGATCCACTTTTCTCTCATGTGGTTACAACCATTTACTAATAAGTAAAAACTAAAAACCATCTAGTAAATGATTACAATATATTTTCTAATAATTCAAAACAAATTACACTAATTGTTTCTATGGTCCAAGATTCATTTTACATAAAATATGGTTGATGATGATCCAAATCCATGGAAAATATTCAATAGATGAAGATGAAAGTCAAATTTCGAGCTAGGTCGTAAAAATAAGAATTGTTACAAATTCTAGTTCTACCTGTAATCATCACCAAACTAACCCAACTTTCAAGGTTAAGTGAGAACATGTTATTTTCTAATATTTAATAATAAATTCACTTAAAATACTAAAATAAATTCATTTGAAAATACATTGAACCTAATCCCATATAAAGTATTAAAATGGACTTAATACGAGGTTACGAGAAATGGGAAATGATTAAATATCAAGGGAAAGCTATGAGAAGATGAGAAAAATGATGGAGATTTGGTGAATCGACATCTACCCCCAACTGAACATGTTGCATGCCCTCATGCAACCATTGATGTCCATGGAATTAATAGTCTGACTAGGTCTTCCTATGAAATATTGGGCAGATATTATAGCAATATTTGTCTCACCCTCTACAATCTTGCATAGAAGGCCTTTTTCAATTTCCCCATGCAAACATATCTTCCTTGTTTATAAAACCCAGAGCCAAAAAAAAATATTTTTCCACATGTATGCATCTTGCCTACTATACAACATGCATATACGCAGGTTGCTCCACTGCAACCCGCGTACATCAAGATTTGTGCCAGAAAATGAAAATTAATGTCGGGTTTCCATGTCACGACAGGAGATCTATGATCCTTGGCCTTCCATATACTGGAAACGTTCTGACTCGGGCCTTCAGTTCCATTTTGAAGGCTATAAATGGGCCAATTCAGATATATGGAAAGAGGAGAAAGAATTCAACTTTGAGAGCAAAGTTACTATGGAGAAATTATTTACTTTATATTGAGTTTGCATCCCTTTTTCCTTTAAGTCTAAACACAGTGTTTAACCCCCAAGATCTTCCCCTATTGATTCATAACCTCATTTTTTATCTCTTATGAGCTTTCCTTTGGTGGAGGATTGAAGTGGTGGAGGCCCAGTTGGAAGGAACTTAGTTTCTCGTTTCCGAACCGCGCCAAAATGGAAGTCTGTAACATTTTCACTTATGCTGATAATTTATTAATAGAAATACTCTTTTCTCGTCCAATTGATATCCTGCAAATATATTGAATTATTATTCCATGGGCGTATTTGTCATGTTTATTAATGGATTATGCTATTGAATGTGCTAACATCATTTATCACCACCATATGCTTTATTTGCTTGGTTGTTGAGGACTAGTTGCAGGTATATCGCTTTGAGTCGAGTGCTCAATGGTGGAATTCATCGAATGTCTAGACGAGGTAGGATTTTATCTTGTCTTGCTTGCATATTTGTTTTCATAGCATACTTGAGAAGAGAGTTGATTTTTGCATTCATTTCCATCTATTGTGGTTCACCCTAGCCATAGAGATATTTTCCTAGTAACAACAGGCTATAAGGAATCAAGTTGCAGCTAGATTTCTTAGGGTTGGTTCTTGTGTAGCAACCACAAGTTTGGAAAGTGTTGGTTCTTATGTGGCAGAACTTACTTCTTGGACTTGAGTTTTAATTGAGAATTTTGGTTGGTTCTTATGTGACAAACACAATTTTGTAGGTGTTGGTTATTGTGTGGTAGCACTTAGCTCTTGAATTTGTTTTATTTCCCGATGCAACAAAGAATCTTCCCCTCAAACAACAAAAATATCATCAACTTTGAAAAATAAACCATGTTCATGCACTCTCTGATAAAATTGAATTTATATTATAAATATTATTCAAGCATAATGGATCTTTTTTAAAACAAATCTTAGCATCCAAACATCATGAATAACCTATGCTTACCAGTTCTGACCAGTTGCCATATTTACAATTTAGAACAATTCCTCTAATTGCTTGTTACAAGAATTTCGATAGTGCTTGTTGAAAAATGATCATCAGATAGTCCTCCTTTATTTAACCTAGAACTATTTTGATCAACATAAAACCCTATTATGACACCTATGAACAAAACCCATATGTCAGATTTCGTTCTGAAGTAGCGCAAGTATGCAAAGCAATGAATCACTAAAGGAATTATCTGCTTCTAGTGGAATTATGAAGTTGTCATTTATCACTTTTCTATAGATTTATCAATTGGGTTGGGATGATTTTTGGTGAGGATGTTACTATTATCATGATCCTTCAGAACACAAAATTTTTGCAAAACCCAATTCATGGATTTTGAGAAAAATACAAAATGGTTGAAGGTGACAGTGGCTTATTTCTCAGAAAATATGAATTTGTTTGACTTCCAATTTGGTGTTTTAATTCATATTAACTTAGTTCATATCCCTACAACATTTCGTGTCCATCTGATGCATTCTTTGCAAGATATGGTCAAATCAATTTCTTCCATGTATATGAAGAAAAAGGTGTTGAATGTAGTTTTGACGAGAGATATACACTTTATTTCATCGATATTGGGTCCTTTTAAACAACATGAAAGAATAAAAACATCATCCCTAACAAAACCCAGATGCATTAATTCGTCCACAAGGGGTCAAACTATAGAAATCATCAAGGCACTACTAGAATTTTTAGGGTGAAAATTCGCTACAAGAATGTTGAATACCCTCTGTGGATAGTTGAAATAAGGTTGTTAATACTAAACTCTGAAGAGGGAGGGATGATCCTATGAATAATGTAAATGCAATAGGAAAAATGCATTGTTGGTTTTATTTATGAAAAAAATACCTTACAAAAAATACTTCTAGAGTGACAGGTCCCTTTTTAGATCTCAAGCATCAACAAAAGTTTTGTTAGACAACATACAGATTTGTCCACTTTTCAAGCTCAAAAGGTTAGGAATAATGGTATAATTTGATTATGTTTTCTAGAGAGAGACCAAATGCCAAAGGGGGGTATCTAACATCATACTCATCGTGTTCTATTGTATCATCATAGAAAGTTGTAATGTCTCCTAGAAATTCAAATGTTATCCTTTGAGCTTGAATTGCTTTTTGGAAAATCAAAATACAATGACATTATTGCTCATTCTTTAGGCAACCTGTATTAACCTACAACAACAAATCTTGATTCCTATATAGTGATGACTTAAATAAATATAATCGGTGGATTTATTAGTGAAACTTCCACTATTTTGAGTGTCATGCCCATAAAACTTCCCATTGGAGAAATAGGTGAATGATTTATGCTAGGTTTAACAACAACAAAAAGAATCTAATTGGAAATAAGTTATAGCTGAACCCATTGAAGATACATATCATTCCAAGACTTGGTCACCATCAAGGATTCTTTCAACACCAATTTAAAATTTGAATCAACCATATTGAGAACCCCTTGGTTGTTCTCCATATCAAGTGTCTTCCCTCTAATATGAAATGCTTTATCTTGGAAGATAATGATTATTCAAAAAGAATGTAATAAGAGACACATAAATTCCGTTTTCCAACCATTCAAGTACATGGTACCAATTAAACAATATATTCCTTGCACCATGTTGATAGAGAGCGGGGAACTACAAACATACTCCTGATGAAACATCTTGTTCAAAAAACCCCAAAGATATGACTCGCAGTGATGTCCAATTAACATTGAAAAAAATTCATACCAATAATCATATATAGCTTGTCTACATAAACTTGTATATTCTTCAACGTTAGAAGAGTGTAAGCAGGAAATTTATATTTGTGTAAAATAAATAGTGGATCATCTATGCAATCCTCTTACGGCATTGAGGTCCATGAACCACTAACAAGTGCTCAAAAAATGAAATTGTGCAATAGATAAATCACTATCCATGACTGTGTGTATGCCTTCAACAGCAATAATACCAAATTAATCCTTTCTTTTTAGAGTTATACAAATGTTTTGTGCCTTGATGAAGAAGGATAGATGAAACAATAGGACTAATTTCCCTTGCAATAACTATTGCACCCTTGTTTTTATAAATGGAAAGGTTAAGAAGAGTTGCCCAAGTTGCCCAAATGCACGAAACTATACGCCACAAACTCATAAGTGGTCCACCTACTTGCAGTAGTTCCATATCAACATCAAGTATAATACAGGGAGGAAAAATCACATTTTTTACTGTCTCAGTCGACCTCTCGTGGCTACACTCACCAATGTGCTCCATTCCTATGGACATGAGGCATCTGAGTGGCCCCAACTTTATCAGCAAGATTTGGAATTCCTCACCACGTATCATCTCTTGGGTACAACCACGACTGTCACCGATTTTCACAATTAGGATGAAATATTATGCCATATAGTCCATCTCTATGATCCTGCAAGCGAGCATGCAAAGTTGATTTTGGAAGCCCACTCAGTTGGCTGGAAGGACATTTTAGCATGGAGAAAATTGTGTTCATTCTCCAGAAACATTTTTATTGACCAAAACTTCGACAGGAGGTCAACAAGTATATCATATCTTGCACTTCATGTGCCATTTCCAAGCCATCCATCAAGAATCAAGGCTTATACACCCCTCTTCCTACCACTGTGAAGCCTTGGGAACCCTTCTTGAAGGATTACATGTCTAGCCTTCCGTCCACCAAGCAAGGCAATGATTGTGTATTTGTGGTTGTTGATCGGTTTTCAAAGATGGCCATCCTCATAGCCTTCAAGAAGAAAATCACAGTGGAAGATACTTCCAAGCTCTTCTTCGAACGAGTGTGCATTCATTTTGGGATACCATAGACCATCATCTCTGACTGGAACATCAGTTTCCTCAGCACATTTTGGTCGAGTCGTAGGTCACTATTAGACACCAAGCTCACTAAATCCACTGCTTTCCACCCCCAAACCAACGGCCAAAAAGAGGTCGTAAATTGGATGATTGTGAACATCCTGGGCATGTACAACTCTAAGAATTTGCATACATGAGATGATATTCTCCCCCATGTTCAAAACATTTACAACAGGGCTTTCCATAGATCCACCAACCATAACCCATTTTAGGTGGGATTGTGATTCTAACCATTGGGTTCCAATGATGTTGCACTACCTCTTGCAACCACACAGATAGACTCTTCCCATGTTCAGTCTGATACTGACAAAGCTACCAGATTCATTGAGCAGATTTAGCACATCCCCCAACAGGTCCATGAGATTTTACAGAAAGCCAATGCTAAGTACGAGCAACACCATGATCAACACAAGGTACCACACCAGTTTCAGGTTGGAGACAAGGTTTGGTTACATTTGTAGAAGGAGTGTCTTATAGGGCCCCATATGAAGCTCCACCCACTTTTCTATGGGCCTTACACCATCACCAAGGTTGTGGGTAGCAATGATTTTGAGCTAAAGACTCCACCCTTCCTTGGCTTGCGCCCAATGTTCAATGTGGACCTTCGTTGACCATATTTTCCACCATTATTGGACACCTTAGAGATTGCATAACATATGACACCAACATAAATCAATCATGACTAAATGGAACAAGAATACACTAATAATATAGTGGACACATAGGTTAAGGGCACTCGTCAACAGAGGATCCATCCTTATCAGGCTGTCAAGGAAAGGTAGGTCCTCCACCAAGGAAAGTAGCTCTCCTGGGGCCAAATTCAGTAGAAGTTTCCTCACCTAATGGGGGAACTCAATGCAATGGAGACCATTTCTTCCTAAAGGGGGGGGGGGCGGACTGATCCAAGTGGATATTGGTGGCCACCCACCTATTCCAACTTGTTCCTTTTGACAATTTTTAGTTCAGCACGTTCTTCTATACTTCTTTGTAATTGTGGGTTCTACACTTTCAGGGTTGTCAAAATCCCTACACATCTTCCAGGTGGATACCGGTGGCCTCCCACCTAATACAACTCGATTATTTTGTATGTTTTCATGTCAGCACATCATTTTGTACTTCCAGGGCCGTTTTGGGGCCCTAAATAGTGTTTTTTTGGGTCGTCATAGTCAAACTGTAGACGAAGTTGGAGTTTCATGGAGTAATGTGTATTTCTTGAAAATACCTTTCCAATGGGATATCACGCATCAAAAAAAGAGGTCGTATGCAAATGTTATGACCCCACGAAGTTGAGGTACCAACTTATCCATAGGGGCCCATACAATTTTTGGCGTTTCATCTCCTAGGGTTAGGTTTATGGATGTCTAGGTTTTTAGAATTCATGAGTAATGTTAAAAATGCCTCTGGAGCCTCATTGTAATCATTCTACTCATACAAATGCGCGTAGTATTCACATGTCTTCTCAAAGATAGCTACTAGAATTTGAGTCAGTGTTTCAGTTTTGTAGTTTTATAGTTTCAGCCTATTTCATTTATTTAATAGAAGATATTGTTCACTAGATATCTATGTTGTTCTTCATATCTCTGAATTTATTGTATTGAGTTTGTTAATCAGTTCGTTCTTCTCCTCAATCTGGATCAGGATTCTTCAACACTATTTGGTTCAATTGAATATAAGAGTGCTAGGTGTATTTGTTTTGGTGAACAAATTCTTCTTCTAGTCTATATTATTGTATCTTTGTTCCCAACAATATGATCTAAAGGATGATTCTTTTGTATTCGTTTACTAGTTGTCTTTGGAGGTACTTGTTTTACTTTCTCTTCTACTTCTATCTTATCTTCTTCATCGTCCCCTTATGCTTCTTCTTCATCATTTTTTGTTTCTTCGTAAACCCGTTCCACTAACTCCTTTTCTTCTTTCTTTAATTTCCATCCACATTTCTCATCAACCGTTACATTCATGCTTTCCACAACTTTGTTGAGCCTTAGATTGTAACATTTGTATTCTTTCCTTGTACTCGAGTAAACAACAAGTATGGCTTTGTCCACATGAGAATCAAACTTTCCCATTCTTCTATCTTCTCTTTTGATGTAGCATTTGCTTCCAAAAACTCTTAAGTGCTTCACATTTGTTAGTCTTCCTTTCCATAGCTCGTAGGGAGTTTTCTCACTGTTGTTTCTGAGCATTACTCTGTTTTGAATTTGAATTGTTGTATGCATTGCATGTGTCCAAAAAACATATGTTAACTTATAATCCATTAACACTGTTTGATCCATTTCATGTATTGTCCTGTTCTTTCTTTTGACAACTCCATTCTTTTGAGGTGTCCTAGCAATGAAGAATTGACTTTTTATTCCATGCTTGTTGTAGAATTCCATAAATTCCTTTGACATGAACTCTCCTCCATTGTCCAATCTCAAACATTTGATTTTTGAATGAATTTCATTTTCAACCATTTCCTTGTATAACTTGATGTTTTCAAATTCTTTTGATTTCTTCATGAGAAAACAAATTGTAGTCATCCTTGTATAATCATCAACAAATAGAATAATGTATTTCTAACCTTTTAATCCCTTTGTTCTAGTTGGTCCAAGTAGATCAACATGCATAATTTCCAATGGCCTTCTTGTGGATTATTCCTTTGATTTGAACTTGCTCTTTGTTTTCTTTCCTTGTTGACAATCCTCGCATAAAGTGTTGGTTGGCTTCATGATTTGGGGCATTTCTCTGACTGCTTCCTTTTTGTTGAATTTAACGAGGTTTTCAAAGTTTATGTAACCCATTCTTCTGTTCCATAGCAAAACTTCATATTCCTTTCCTATACAACACCTTTCATTTCCAATTTCACGTAATACATATATGTTTCTTGAAGTTCTTACAACTATTGCAACCAATTTTCCTGAACCTGCTTTTCTTATCTCGCACTTCTGTGAATCAAACATATGTTTGTGACCTTGGTCACACATTTGGATTACACATAGAATATTATGTTTCATATTTTGTACTAGTAGAACATTTTTTTCCTTGGTATTCTTGTTTCCAATTCTGAATGTGTCTTTTCCAATGATTCTATTAGCTTAGTCGTTATTACCAAAGGAGACTAGTCTATCTCTCTTTTTTTCAATTTTAGAAACTTGTCCTCATCACCTATTATGTGCTTTGAGAATCCATTGTCAACATAACAACCATGTTTATTTTTTTTTAATTTGTAGAAAGAGTGTGCATTCTTCATTGTTATACTCATTGTGATTTCTTATCCATATTATCTACTAAGGTTCTTGTCTGTGACTGTTCTTATTTTGTTGTGATTCTCTAGGAGGGACTGTCTTTCTACAATATTTTGCCATGTGTCCAAAGTTGTTGTATTTGTAGAATTGCACTTCAATGCTTAATGATTTAAACTTGTTGTAGCTTCTTCTTTGTGTTTCTCTACGCCTTCTTGGATAACCATTTTGTGCATGAATTTCAAAGTTGTTTATGTTCCTTTTATTAGCTCTATGATTTAGATCTTTATGTACAAAATTATTACATGCATAACATAAACCAAAAAATATACTTTGATACTTGGGAGTTGAATATATTTTGAAAGGAGTTACTCTTCTAAATATTTCTTCTTCCTGAGGCATGCTTGTTTCTGACTTTCATTGATTCTGAAATATGAATCTTCCAGGTGGAGGAGTGTCCTTGTGATCGTCCTTGTAAAACATCTTGTCTTCTGTAACTATCTCTGCATAGTTTCTTGTTTTTGTTTCTTGATCTGTAGTTTTGAATTTTAAGCCTCTTTTTTGCTGATTGTATCCTAACCTAGACTTGTCATGATGTGGCCTCTGAATGTTGATAATTTTATCCAAAACCTTTGATCTGATCTACATGTCTTTTGTTGAAGGTATTTTCTCAATGTGACAATCTCTACTTCCAAATTTCCAATGATCATGTCCTTTTATTCCAACATTTCTTTAAGTTCTTCTTCAATTCTTTTGTCTTCTTCAACTTGAATTTTTAAATTAGAGATCATATGTTCCAATTATTTAGAATTGGAATTTTGTGTTTCCTCTTTTCTTTTTAGTTCTTCCTGTATTGATTTGTTTTTCTTATTTTCCCTTTTTATAACATCTATTGCACTAAAAAATTATTCTCTATAGTCAACTTTTGTCTCTTCATATTCTTCTTTTGTGTGTTCTTTATTGGAGTCTTCTACTACCATGAATAGAACTCTTTTTGTCTCACTTTCACTGACTTCATCTTTGTCTGATGAGGAGTTGTATTCTTTGGTGCATATAATGTTCTTGAAGACTTTTTTTTTGTTCTTTTGCACTTATATGTTTTTTTTTCTATTCGAATCATCTTCTTAATTTATTTTCCTTTTCTTATGAGGAAATTTGTTACAAAAATGACCAATACCATTGTTGGGTTGAGAAAAAGGTATAAATATTCTCCTCATTACTCTAATTTGTGATATATTCTTTGTTGATTTTTCTATTAATTTGAAGTAATTAGGAAAGAAAATGGTTAAAAAGTATTTAGGAAATATTATTAAATGATATTAGATATTTTCTGAATTTTGGTTTGAATTGTTTTGATTTTATGCAGAAATGGACAATTGTTGTTAACTCAATATAATTAAGAAGATCATGAACATGCACGGGCCATTGAAGATCAAAGAAATGAGGCACAAAACTATTCAAAGGAAGATTGACTTTTTATCTTGCAATCTTCATAAATAGTAAAATAAATCCCGAGGATCTCTCAATCCTCAGGATAGCTTAATTTACATATTTCATTGTAAGATATGAAGGATAGTGAACAATAGAGAAAAACGAAGGAATTTAACCAAACATTCGGATCTCTTAATTATTGATATTTTGTACAACGATCCATTGTAAATGATTTATCAGTTATGGAATGAATGAAAGCTTCACGCGTTTTGATCATTTCTACATACTTATTTTTTAGTAGCAGTATCTTCTGAAGACTGTGGGCCCAGTCGACAAGAGCTACTGTCTCATCTGTAATCTTATCAATTCTACTATAGTTTTGTGATTTGAATTTCCTTTCAACATTTTAGATAAACTCATTAATGTTTTGATTCTTTTATGAATTGGTTATGTTGTTCATTTGCAGAGAATAGATGTTTCAATTAAAGATTATCGATTGTTGTTCCATTTCCGATTGTTGTTAATTTATCGTCCGTGGATTCCTTTTATTTAAATCTGCATTTGTTGTTCCTTTCGTTAAATTCACATTTCTTGTTCTTTTCGTTATATTCACATTTGTTGTTCCTTGCTTTTAATTCGCATTTGTTGTTCCTTCTTAAATATGCAGTAGATTGTTGTTCTTTTCCAATAAATTAATTAATCATTGAGAGATTGATTCATTAAGTGTTTTTGTAGATTAAATTATTGTTTATTAGATAAATGAATTCAGTAAATTGATTGATGCTTTGATTCATGGTGTGTTCAGATTACAATTATGTTGAGTGAGTTATTAGTTTCAGAGTTTTTTAATGAATGCGTGAAGAACTTGATTATTGCAGTAATTTAGATAGGCTCAAATATGATGTAACTGAATTATCTACATGATTTAAACCTCTACGACTATCTGCATAGACTTTGCTAACATTCTTGCAAGAAAAGACGAATCCTCGGTTGATAAATTAATGTCAGACTAAGGTTTTTTTTAAGACATCTTTAGAGCCCAACATTTTGGCATCGTTGTCGGGGAGAATGTGAAAGATAGCATAGGTTGTGTCTCTGGAGGATGAGGTATTGAAAAAGGAAGGTAAGAACCTACATAGGAAACAAGTAAAATGCTTGTGACAACACCTACCTTCAGCTGATGCATAGAGGTTATATAGGTGTATAGAATTTGTGTCTGTGTGTATGACTAAGAAGAAAGAACCTAAAAAACAAAAACCCCTACCAAAAACTACAAAATCCCAGGTCCCGGTGCTCCCTGGAAGGAGCCCTTTCATAGAAGAAATCATCCGAAAATATGAATCTCAAGCCTCGGTTGGACCTCAAAAAGGTTCTACCCGAATCCCTGAAGCATCAAATTCACCAACTTCATCTCATGCTGAGGTTCATAGCGGAACCGAGGGGGCTGAACAAAGTTTCCAAAATACACATACTCCACTTTTCAATCCTTTAGATGAGGGAATTTTTTGTAATTTGAAAGAAGGAGAAGGGGATACCAGTGGGATTGTTGAAGCAAACCCACCACCACCTATACTTGAATCTCCTGTGATTTTGGAAGGAGAAAGAACACCTAAAATCCTAGATATAGGTAGCACGATTAAATCTCATAAAGGACCAAGTAATCAATTGCCTCAAATAGAAAACCCAGACCGAGAAATCCCTGAAGGTTATTGGCACATTTTCGACCAAATTGCACAACAAAATCATCCGTGACCGCAGATTTCCACTTTAAAATATCTTATAGTTGATTTGATTGCTAATGCACCACTGAAAGCCATTCCACTACAGAATCTTCCAACCTTCAATGAAATGATCTTAGAGGATCCTTGCGCATTCTTATGACTATACCTCTGAACCCCAAAACTAAATCTATTCCTTTCCACATTAAAAGGAGAATCTTTACGATGGTTTATGGGATTGGGGGGAGGAACTATAAATTCATGGGATGAAATGAAACAAGCCTTCCTTACGAAATATCAAAACTACTATAGAACTAGGGATTTAAAGGATGAAATATTTAAAATGACTGGAAAAGAAAATGAAACACTAGAAGATATGTTGAAATATTTCAATATAACCTGTAGAGATCACCTTATGGCACACTACCAGGTGAGGTACTTAAAACCACTCTAATAAAAGGTATGAAGGATGAATGGGTAGAAAAATTGAATTTAATTGGAAAATGTGATATTTATCAAGAAGCGTATGAGGGCATTGTCCAATTGTGTACCAGGTGTTCACATGGTAGTACATGAACCAGATCGGGAATATGAGCCCCCATCACCAAAAGTAGCAACATCACTAGTGGAATCATCACCCGAGAAAAAATTGGTAATCTTTTAGAAAATTTTAAAATTGACATGTTGGGTACTTTGACTACAAAATTGGATGTTTTGCAGGTTAAACAAAAACAAGCAGAAGTATAACATTCGTTGGCTATATTTTTTCCACGATGCATAAGGAAACATGGTTCAAGAGAGTGTCCCTTGGATGTGGTTCGGACCTGCACCATCTATGCCAAAGACTATGCGACAGAGCAATGTCCATCACTCCCAGGACTAAAAGTTGTCTTTACATAAGCCGAAGAGGAAATAGAAATAGTATATCTAATGGCTCAACATCGCCAGTGGAAAAATCGATCCCCAGGTATGCTACAATATCCTTCTTCTTTCTTTTCTGGGAAATATAATTAACAGCATAATTCTGGAAACACATGGCAGAGCCAACCATTTGCTAACCCCACCTGAAATTCCCAACAATATCCTACTACACCCTGGCCAAATGAGCCAGTTTCTAATCCTAATTGGCCTAACTTGCAATACCCTACCCCATTTTGGCATAATTCAAATAATAACCCCTATCCTTCATAGTGGACTAACACAACTGCCCAAGCCCCCAATTGGAATCAAAACTGGACGCGCCCCATGGGAGTGACCAATAAACCCATGGGAATGTCTCCTCAAGCTCATCCCACTTTACAAGGTCCACTTCAATTACCCTAGAATCCTCAACCTCAAATGGGCCCTCAATTACCATCTCAATCCAACTTGAATCCTAATAACAGACCATTCCATCGCATGCAAATCGTTGAGAATTTAGAGGGTGAAACCAACTCTATAGGGTGCAACAAACTCCAGTTGAGATCAAGGCATGTAATTTCTCCTTAGGAAAGTGACATTCATCAAGAAAAGGAGAATGAGAATGATATACAACCAATAATAAAACCATCGTCTGTGGTCATAACAAAAGAAACAGAACAAGGTGAAAACATAGTCAAGCAACAAAATCATGATAAAGAAGTAATTTATTCTCCCCTGTTTCTCGAGAGGATAATGATAGAAAAACCAATTGTATATCCTAACTTTGATATCATCAGGGAACTAAAGAATCTAAGTGTTAAAATTCCACTCCTACAGGCTTTATAAGATATTCCTATTTATGCAAAAAAAATCAAAGTATTATGTGGGAAGAAGCCCAGAAGGAAAACTAAGAATCCATCAACTGTCCATGTGGTAGGAACCTTTTTCGATCTTATTCTAGGCAAGCAGGATCCATTCAAGTACATAGAACTAGGGAATCTTGTGGTAATGGTTCAGATACAGGGTTGGTTTTTTCGAAATACACTGGTGTATTTGGGGGAAGCCATCAATATTCTAACTACCGAGACCTGTAATGTATTGGGGATCACCTCCTTCGAACATACTTCAACTATGTTAGAACTGGTTGATAGATAGATGGTTAAACCAGACACATTACAATACATAGAAATTCTGGTTGACTCTTGGGAATACCCAACTGATTTCCTAGTTATCAACCCAAGAAGTAGACTCGATGGACACCCATTAATATTGGGATGAACATGGTTGGAAACAACAGATGCATACATAGGATGCCATACAGGAAACATGACAATTTCTAGCGGAAGTGCTATAAAGAACCTTATCTTGTATCCTCCAGCTAAACAATTTTTTCATGTCATACATTAGCAATTGCAACCACCTAGATATCCAGAAGAAAACCTACGATCTCCTCTCACATTAGAAGAAGCTCTTGGGCTCAAAAATCAACTAGAAGATTATGTGATCAATAGTTTCATTAACAACCCAACTTTTGTAAGCAACCCAACATGTCAAATGCTAAAACATGTTTTATATAATGAACCACATAGAGATCCTTTGGAAGAACTGATGGAGCAACAGATTCCCACTATTGTTGTCCACAACAATATTACAGTTGAAATCACACCAGAAATATTTCTGAATATTAATGCCAATTTGAATGAGCAACAACAACAAAAATTGATTCAGATCCTTTCTAAATATCAAAATGCTTTTTCTTCGGAGTATCCAGAAATGAAGGACATTGATACCTAACTATGTACACATCATATCTATATTTAAAAATATGTTTGACCCATCTGAGAGCCCCAACGAAGATTAAACCCTCATCTCAGGGACATTGTCAAAGAAGAATTACAAAAACTGTGGGATGTAGATTTCATATATCCCATTTTAGACAACCAATGGGTCTTTCCAC
The DNA here is from genome assembly GCA_010110895.2 of Picea sitchensis. Taxonomy (NCBI): domain Eukaryota; kingdom Viridiplantae; phylum Streptophyta; class Pinopsida; order Pinales; family Pinaceae; genus Picea; species Picea sitchensis. The sequence goes on from SNQJ01S0066150.1 coordinate 42,853, forward strand.
TAGTAATCTTCCCTAAAAAAAATGGTAAGTGGTGAATCTATGTAGATTACAGAGAACTCAATAAATATACCCAGAAGGACCTTTTTCCCCTACCCTTTATTGATCAGGTCCTTGGTACTTTAGTAGGGATGTAGTTTTTCTCCTTCGTAGATGGATTTAGCGGTTATAATCAGATTTAGATTGCTCCGGAAGACCAGGATAAAACTACATTTACATGTCCCTAGGGTACCCTCACATACCAAGTATTTCCCTTTGGATTATGTAATTCTCTAACCACATTCCAGAGAGTTATTTTAAGCATATTTTATGATTTAATTAATGAAGGGCTTGAAATTTACATGGACAATTTTACCCCTTATGGAACTGACTTTGATCAAGATTTTAGCAATCTAGAGAAGGTACTGGAACAACGCATTTCTACCATGATATGTTTGAGTCATGAGAAATTTCATATGATGATGACTGAAAGGTGTGGTACTAGGACACTATGTTTCTGCAGATGGAATCAATGTATACCCAACAAAAATAGAGGTAATCCTTAATTTGCCTACACCTCGTACACAAACCAAGGTACGTATTTTCCTTGGTTGTGCAGGATATTATCGCAAATTGATAGAAAAAATTCAAGAATAGTTGTGCATTTACATGCTTTAACTGGTAATGTGGAATTTCAGTGGTCTGATAAGTGAAATGTTTCATTTGCATAGATTAAAAGGTTACTTTTGAACACACCGGTGCTGAGAGGACCAAACTAGAAATTACCATTTCACATCTCTTCATATGCATCAAATATCGCTATAGGTGTTGTCCTTGGACAGGAAGAAGAAAATAAACCTTATGTTATTTATTTTATTAGCAAAAATTTCACTCCTGCCGAATCAAATTACACAGTAATAGAAAAAGAATTTTTAGTCGTTATACATGCTATTAATAAATTTCACCACTATATAATAGGCTATCCAGTTATTCTGTATACTGATCATTCTACTATCAAATGTTTATCTAACAAACCAATTACTAATGGAAAGGTTACTCGGTGGTTGTTGCTATTGCAGGAATTCAACATCACCATTAAGTATCGCCCTGAAAGAGAGAATATTGTTGCAGATTTATTGTCTCGTGTACCCAAAACAGATAACTCTTTGACAGTTGAAGATCAATTTCAAAACAAACACTTGTTCGTTGTCACTATTAATATGCCTTGGTACGCTGATGTGGCAAATTATCTGGTAGTTGGGATATTTCCAGCACACCTTTCATCAAGAGAGAGAAAATTAATTGTTCAACACAATGCAAAGTTCACCTGGATTAGTGGATATATTTTCCACACATGGTCTGATCTTTAGATCTGAATATGTGTCATAGATGATGAAATTTATGATGTCTTGAAGGTGGTTCATGATGAGCCCTGTGGCGGACATTTTGTAGACTGTAGAACTGGGCATAAGGTTTTACAGATGGGCTACTATTGGCCCTCAATATTCAAAGATGAAAAGAAGTATGTCCATGCCTCTGACAAATGTCATAGGATGGTCCGACCAGGCCAAGTTGATGAAATGCCCCTACAACCACAAGTGGTGATGGAACCTTTCGAGATATGGGCACTGGATTTCATTGGCCCCTTCAACCCAAAATCAAAACATAAATCTTACATACTAGTTGCAATAGACTATAAGACCAAGTGGGTAGAAGTAGTGGCCTTGCCAAACGCAACTGAGGAAGCAGTCATTAAGTTTCTCTTTGGACTATTTGTATGCTATGGATTACCTAGGGAAGTAATCATGGATGGAGGGTCACAATTTAGTGCACATAAAATCTCAACCACTCTGCGTAATTATGACATTAAACACATGGTTAACTCCCCATACCACCCACAGGAAAAAATACAAGTGGAAAGTACCAACAAAGTCTTGGAGGCAATCTTGAAAAAAACAGTCTCAACAAACTGTCAAAATTGGGCAGCCGAGATTCCAAATGACTTATGGCCCTATTTCACAACATGTCGTAACACTACTGGCTACTCTCCTTATCACCTAGTCTTTGGCAAAGAGCCTATCTTTCCAATTTTATTTCAGATCAAGAATTTCAGAATGGCCCAGGAAATTCGACTGGATCTTACCGAAGCACACACGCAACACCTATAGTAGCTCAATGAGTTAGATGAAGCACTCTTCTTTTCCCTTCAGTGCACATTTGTTATTTAGCAGGAAAGAGATAGCCAGCATGATAATCATATCAAGAAGAAATCCTTCAAGAAAGGTGATTGGGTGCTTCTCTACGATTCCATATTTTTGGATTTTCTTGGGGAATTGAAGACAAGGAGGTTGGGACCGTATGAAATCAATGAATTTCAATATAATGGTACCATCACTTTAGTTACCATCGACGGTTCTAGTTCTCCTTTTTTGGTAAATGGACATCGACTATGACTTTACCATCAACCGCTTCCAAACGAATCATTTTTCCAAGAAGTAAGTAATGATCCTACTGTTCAGATTTTAGTTGGTTGGGAAGGTAACCCAACAGCTTCAACTCCATGAAATTTTTGTCTTTCCAGCACTGTACATATTGTATATAGTTTTCTTTAAATATTTTATTGAGTTTTTAGGCTTTTACTTTTTAGGAAAGTCACTACAAAGAGTTTTGGAGAACAAAAACTAGAAAAGATGTCTGTAATGAAATATAATTAGCACTCGTTTATGTTCCTTATTCGAAACTTCAAATTGCTCTTGTCTCACTTTGAAAAATCCATCGAATATAAACCTTGTTTTATACAGGAGATGACTATGTCATGTTCCGCAACAAAAATTCAGGCGATTGCACTAAAAGAATGCGCAATTGTAGTAAATAGAAAATGAATGCAGGGCATCATAAACAATCCAATATTGTGATCATTGAATAAACCTACCTGTAAAAATTAAATGAATTTAGTTGATGACTAATCAATCCTAGATTCGCTAAAATAAAAATGTTTGCGGGAGGTATCCAATTACTTAATTAGATGGTTAAAATTTGAACATCATCATTGTCGTTCATTCGAACATAATAGATGTCATTCCCTTTGTTGTGATTGTTGTTCCCTTTGTGGGTAGTGTAGTTCATTTGAACGTAACAACTGTCGTTCCCTTTGTTTCGATTGTTGTTCCCTTTGCGGGAAGTGTCATTAATTTGAACATAACAATTGTCGTTCCCTTTGTTGCGATTGTTGTTCCCTTTGTGGGTAGTGTCATTCATTTGAATATAACAACTGGCATTCCCTTTGTTGCGATTTTTGTTCCCTTTGTGGGTAGTATTGTTCAGTTGAACGTAACAACTGTCATTCCCTTTGTTGCGATTGTTGTTCCCTTTGCGGGTAGTGTCGTTCATTTGAATGTAACAACTATCATACCCTTTGTTGAGATTGTTGTTACCTTTGCGAGTAGTGCCATTCATTCAAGCGTAACAACTTTTGTTCCCTTATTTTGATTGTCGTTCCCTTTGCGCATAGTATCGTTCATTCGAATGTAACAGTTGGCATTCCCTTTGTCGCGATTGTCCTTCCTTTTTTTGGATAGCGTTGTTCATTTGAAAAAAATAGTAGTTGTTCCTTTTTGCGGTTTCTCCTGTTGTTGTTCCTTTCCTTTGAAAGTAACAATTTTTGTTTCCACCAACAACACATGCTTCTGATACGTTTAGCCACTCCTTTGGCTACAGACTTCACTAACTAATTTTCAATAGCATCACTTCTAATCATCATGGTAACGATTTGTCATTTTGTTTTTAAGGAATATCTAGCATACCTTATCAAATTGTTCATAGGTTCATTTTTCCGAATTATCTTAATATTGTTCATAACCCTTAACCACCATAATTTGTTTCTTTCCCGTATATATATACATATACTTGAATGATAGTTTTCCTTCACATCATAATAAGGATTCTAAGACACATTTTTACTTGGAATTCTTACACTTCTTACACCATCCCACACTCTTAAGGAGTAGATGAGCCTCCCTTAATAAAGCCTTCAAAAAAAAAATGGGAAATAATAATAAAATAATATAAATAAAGAAAATGACCTTCTCCCAAAAAGTATAGGGGATCTCATCATGAGCCAACCTACCACGATCATAATAGATTAAAATAAGTGACATTCCCACTATGGCTACAACACCAGGGCAATGGCCTTTGTCATTTAGCGTCAAAGGACAAGAGGTCTCATCACGAGCCAGATTGTTCACTTTGTTATGATCTAGTGAGTGGCATTATTGTTATCTGGCCACCAAACCAAGATAGTGGCCTTTTCAGGAAAATAATATTCAAACTATTTATTGAGGATATTGTCTCATCTACAGGTGAAAAGAAAACCCTGGAGAGGCTATGGATGTCTATTGGCAGTAGTGGCTCTACCTTTGGTATTGAAGATTATTTTTATACACTAAGTTTTTATTGTGTTCATAGAATTCCTTTCTTAAAAAAGAGGCTATCACTCTGGCTATATTCAACAGAAGGGAAAGTAAAAAAATTATGACACATGGCATATTTATAAAACGTGAAAAAAATTAGAATACTCGAAATATTCTTCCTTAACATATTTGAACATTGGTATTTGAACTACTTCCCACAAAAGGTGTTATTATCGTTCATGATTAACATTAAAGTTCTTTTAAAGTTATTAATGGTCGTTCTCCCAGTGGCAGTGACATAATAATTATCCCTCACTTGAATGACCACCATCATTACATTCACACATATCGATGGTCGAGGTTGAACTTTTCAATTATCAGGGGGTGGATATTCCGCATGATTATCAATAGACCATAATGATTACAATTAATGGGAAAGTTTGCATTTCTATATACCATTGTTGTTCTGTAATTTTTACCACTTTTAGTAATTGTTTCTCACAGGATGGTATAACTAAGTTTGCAGTTGGGAACGATAGTTGTGATGACTTGTGTACAAAATACATGGGTGGTCGAAGCATTTGTCGCGCGCCCACATTGCTACAAGTAACCGACTGAGAAAGTGAAATTCTACAACATCTAGGATGGACGCAATAGTTTAATAGATTGCAGGGATTCAATATAAATGTCGCGCAAGCATTTTTACAAAACTTAGAGGGGGGAGTCTCAGTAATTCGAGGCATATAGATACCAGTTATTTATTCCATTATAGTTGAGGTAAAAGACCTCCCAAACAAAGGAACATAGTGGACCGGAAAATACACATCACTCAAGGAGGCTGTGGAGTCCTTTGCAGAATTAAGAGAAGAATTCGACAAAAAGAGGAAAGGCGTCAACCCCTCTACTCTTAGCGAACCATGGAGGGAGCTATTAGGAGTGGTACAAATATATATCACATGCGACGGGTGATACAACATGGTGAGACCTCTCCACCTCAATTTTTTGGCAGTACTAAAACAACGGTTAGTGATAAATTTACCATTCTTTTTTAATACCATGTTGCATGAAGTCATCGGAAGAACCCACAAATCCAAAGACCCTCCCAATGTAATTAGTCACCATAGTTTAGTAAAATTGATAGTAAACATGGCCTTAAACCATACACAAATAAATTGGGGAGACTCAATTGAGCCCAATAGGCCCCTACAAATTGAGCAACCTGAAGTACACCATGAAATTCCCCCATAGGGAATTGAGGTAGCCCAGACAGAAGGAGATAATCCCCAAATTTAAATTCCAGTACCCCAACCTGAAATGGAGGAAGACCTCATTCAGTTGGTAGAAACTTAGATCATACATGAAGGAACATCAAAGAAGAAGAGACAAAGAAAAATTGATGTTCCTGAAACCTCCACTGTAAAAGAAGAAGGGGTAAAAATACAACACAACCTTAAATCACTCAAGAAACTATACAAATAGAACAACCATCACATGAAATCCCTACATAACAGTAGGATGATTTATTCAGAAGTTATGAAGAAGATAAGGCCCAAGTATTGGGAAATTTATGGATATCACTTACTAAAAATATAGACAGGTCTGGAGAACCCCAAGCTCCAACTTCTTCTCATTCAAACCCTGTTTTTGATCTTCCTGATATGGATATGCCATATCCTAAAGGAGCAGAACAGCCAGAACCCCAGTTCAATGAGAACAATCCTTTAGAACAACCAGAGAACCCAAAAGATACAAGGAAGCAGTTACCAATTGATCAAGGTGGGGAAGACCTTGAAATACCCCATAGATAGAAAGAAACAACAGGAAAAGGAAATAACAGAATCAAAAAATTAGAACATGAAAACAATACATTGAGGAAAAGGGTTAAGAAAATAAAAGTATTAAAACAAAAAGTTGGCATATTGAAAGAAACAATTAGAAAAGTTAAGAAACAAAAAAAGATGACAAAGCCCATGAGAAGAAGAAATCTAAGAGGGATAGAGTAAAGGGAAGAAATCCACTTCCTAGAAGGAAAGTTCATATTAATTCTGTTGAAACACAAACATAATTTCATGCTCCTTTGTAATCAGTTGAAATAGAAACTCAGACAGAGGATCTAGCAACAATAGAAACAATTGTTCAGAATGAAGAAGTATTTCACTCCCCTAAATAGGATGCCATTATTAAAAGCTTGGAAGAAGAACTAGAACAATCCCAACAAACCCTAACTCAATGCAGAAGTGAAATGGTAACAGTGTCAGAACATCATAAAATTGTCAGGCAACTCTGAGCCATCTCAGCAACTGAGAATGAGACCTTTGCTGAGCTCAGCCAAGCTAAAGAAAAGGTGAAGAAGGTACAGGGCTAGCTTGATGGATTTTTGGAGAAAATCAAAGAAATTTTCTCTGTTTATTCTGATATTTTAGCTTGCAGGGCCCCTGCTACTAATTATCCCCTTCTTTTATTAGAACGCTATTTGTTACTAAAAGTAAAATCTATTAGGGCAAGCACACATTCTGAGTTCACCACTTTTTCTAATTTTGTTTCATGTTTTAAAGAACAAGAGGATGGAGTATAATACTTTTTGTGTGAACTATATCTTCACAACTTCATGCTATAAGAAAACATATAAGATAATCCCAATCCATTCATTGGGGATATCCCGTTTTAGGCCTTCTTGTCTTTTTCCACAAATCAAACTAGGTGGGCTAAATCACATAAGGTTTTCATGAAAAGGGAGAATGGACTAGACCTATGGATCAGAGGGGAACCTCCTAAATCCTTTGATACCATTATGCACCATAGAGCATTCATGAAGAGGGATAAGGTTGTGGATTATTTATCCCCTATCCATAGACATGTTGTACATTCAAGGCTACAATATTTTCGAGAGATTAAAGAAGAAGCCCTTTCTGCTGCCAAATTAAGATGGAATGTCTCTTCAAATCAAGTCAAGAACAAGGAACCATTGGGTTTCAGAAATTTTCAAGAAGCTACATTCAGGTTAGAGAGGTATGCCAGAAAGATCATGGAAGAAGGTCCTTCCTGGATTGGATGCAGGTACAATCCTCCCATTATTTGGTATCCTCTAGAGGGTTATCAGAGTGATTATGAAATTCGTAATAAAAGGGAAGATGTTTCTTTTGAAGAGCTTAAAGGTAAGCATGGGTTCCACAGAATAGAGAAGAGACCTCTCCACCCTTTAGTATCATTGCTTTTCATATAAACTCTCTTGTTGCATGAGGACATGCAAAAAGGTAATTTGGGGGGTATTTTGGGTTGAGAAAAATGTATAAATATTCTCCTTGTTACTCTAATTTGTGATATATTTTTTGTTGACTTTTCTATCAATTTGAAGTAATTAGTAAAGAAAATGGTTAAAAGGTCTTTAGGAAATACTATTAAATGATATTAGATATTTTCTGAATTTTGGTTTGAATTGTTTTAATTTTATGCAGAAATGGACAATTGTTGTTAACTCAAGATAATTAAGAAGATCATGAATATGAACATGCCATTGAAGATCGAAGTAATAAGGCACAAAATGGTTCAAAGTGTAACATCCCGCTCTGGCGCACTGAGGACACTTATTCTTTGAGGACACTTGCTCGCAAGTGATCTGGACCCTTTTTGATGTTGGACCTTATATATTTGATTATGATGTGATTGACAGATGATATGATGTGTTACTATTCAT
>SNQJ01S0066150.1:50941-72425 GCA_010110895.2 Picea sitchensis
CGGGGGGCTGAGGGGGAAGAAGAGTACCCCTAGCGTTTGGCTGGGAGGTACCGGTGAGTTGGTGGTTGTCGGCAAGCAAGCGTGAGCAGGAGCGACAGGAGCAAGGAATCGTCGCGGCAAGCAAATAAGGCAAAGGTATGTTCCTGAACTAATAGGGTAGAATGCATGTGAGTATTTGCTGAGATTGTGATTGTATAGATGTAAAAGTCCTTAAACTCAGAAAAAAAAAAAAAAAAATCTCGTTTTTATAATCAGTACAGTTAGGCTTACTGGTAAATATGCATGGGGTTCAGGTTATTTCGTTTTTGTCTTATCTGGTTCAACTTATGATAAATATTCGATGGGTCGGGAGGTTACTGGTGGGTGCATTTGGGTTCCGTTTTTGGGGGTATTGGGCGTTGTTTTTCAATGGGTTTCATTTGGGTGCCACGGCCGAGTTTTCCTGGATGAACAGGGTTAAAAATCCTGGCGTTTTCCCTTTTTCTATGATTTATTGCGTTCATATCATCGTTGTTGGGCAATTAGTCTCTGTGGTTCCTCCTTATGTTATTTCGTTTTATGCCATGGGCGATTTGCTTTCTTCCTTCAGTAGGGTTACGAATGGTTACCATGGGCTAATGTTATGGGCGATTTTGTTTTCTTCCTTCAGTAGGGTTACGAATGGTTACCATGGGCTATTGTTATGGGCGATTTTGTTTTCTTCCTTCAGTAGGGTTACGAATGGTTACCATGGGCAATTGTTATGGGCGTTTTCTCTGTTACAGTGGGTGTTGACAGCGACTGTGGGTAGTTCATGTTTTTAAGATCTTATGGTCATACGTTCTACATTCTACCTGCCATTGTGATTACCCTTTGTGTTCCATACTGCGTCCTTCTGTGTAACAAGGTCAAGCTCCGTCCACCAAATATAAGCTCTGCGTCCTCACAGCGCCTTACCGTGCACCACCGTTAAATCCTTTTTCCTGTCCATTCTGGTTGAATCTGGCTTCTGTACTACGTGGTTGTGTATAAGACAGCCTGTGTGTGAGACACGAAAAGACAGCCTCAATGTTTCAATGCATCGAAGTTGAATACGACAGCGTGGGCATAGGCGTTCTTGGGAGCCCTTGGATGGCGTGTTCTCTGTACCTAAAACCTGAGATGAAAAGATTAATTCTCCCCCCCTAAGCTTTAATTCTCTACTCGCCCAGCGTGTTGATCCTCGATTAAAACATTAATTTAAACAAAAAAAAACTAGCTTAAGAATGGGGTTCGTGATTATCATTGGCGTTTAAAATCTGGGTACGGTATATTTATTCCATGCGTCGACTCATCGATACAAAACTTATCCAATCCCTTGTTCCATTCAGCTCTGTACCTAATTGCAATACCGGTTCTTTTATAAAGAAGAGGTTCTGGTCAAGACAAATCGAATGGCAACCCTATCTGGATTTTAAATTCCGCTTAACCGCTCAATGAATTCGTGTCCTTCATTTACCCTTTATCAGTTTTTGGGTAACGCTGGCCGTGATCTCCTTTTATCGTCCAGCATCGTTGTGGTTATTTCAATCAATTATCAGTTTGGAGGGGGGACGGGTGAACCCTGCTATATCGATCTTCACGTCCCTCACCCACCGACCCATCCATCAATAGTAAACGATGTGGAAGGTCCAGCACTTATGAATTACAACTTAAACGTTGTGGAAGGTCCAGCATTAAATTGCGCAGGGATAGTCCCGCGTAAAAGAATAAAAATAAAAACGTTTATTTATATTAGAGTTTAAATTGTTTAAGTCGTCAAATTTATATAGTAGCTCTTATATTGTTCATTATACCTGCTCGCCCTTCAAAGTCCAGCTTCAAAAAGAAAAAAAAAGGGAAAGACGTTGTCAGATTTTTACATAGCTTTGGAATTATACCTCCGTGCCTTCAAAGTCCCGCATTAAAAAAGGAAACGCTGTCAGATTTACTTATAGCTGTGAAATTGTGTAATCATACTTATGCGCCCTTCAAGTGGGTCATTAAAACCTTGCCTTGATGAATATCGTGCTGGTTCAATAGGACCCCTTAATACTGTGATGATTATGGCAGCATTCAATTCGGAAAAATACCTCCCAATACGATGTTAGGGTTTCTTAGATCCATTCTAAACCCGCGGTGTTAATGTGGTGCTTAGACAAGATGCTAATTAATTTATGTTGTTATTGACATTGCCCTAAAAAGGTTTTCATTTTTAGGTAATAGCATTTGTAGGTTTACATATTTGTGCCTTTAAAGTCTTGGTATTTCAAAACAGCGTTAAATATCAATATCGTTTGCCTTTGGTTAACTGCATTATTAATAATTGTGTAATTACAATGGTAATTCAGGTTTATTTTTCATATTTATTGTTTATTAAATTGCAAGGATTAGATGTGTTGAATATCAATATTGTTTGCCTTTGCTTAACTGTATTATTAATAATTGTGTAATTACAATGGTAATTCAGGTTTATTTTGCATATTTATTGTTTATTAAATTGCAAGGATTAGATGCGTTGAATATCAATATTGTTTGCCTTTGCTTAACTGCATTATTAACAATGGTGTAATTACAATGGTAATTCAGGTTTATTTGCATAATTATTATTAATAATTGTGTAATTACAATGGTAATTCAGGTTTATTTTGCATATTTATTGTTTGTTAAATTGCAAGGATTAGATGCGTTAAATATCAATATTGTTTGCCTTGCTTAACTGCATTATTAATAATTGTGTAATTACAATGGTAATTCAGGTTTATTTTGCAATAATACTGTTGTCGTTAAGTTGCAATATTGATGAGTAATAGATTAAATGCCTTGGGGATATCATAAATTGAATGTTAATGTTGGCAATGGCAGGAGGAGTAATAGTTCGATTGCCATAGTAATATTATTAATGGAAATTTCATGTTGATAGAAGGGCAATGACGGGTAATAGTTAAATTGCAATGGTGATATTATAATGTGAATGTTAATAAGGAGGCCAACCACAATATTAATAATTGCTTACTTGAAATATTCAAGTTGGAGTTTAAATTGCAAGGACGATCTTCGTTAATTAAAGTGTTGATGACATGTCTAATTTGCATTGCTATGGTGTTAGGTTATTAGAATGTCTGGTAATAAACGGGTAGGAAGGGCAAGTTGATGAGGAGAATGTAACATCGGGGGTTTACCTTGGGGGGGTGGATGTCTTTGCTCTTTATGGCCATTTTAGAAAAATGCTTTGCGTCGTGCTTATTGTTGTCCCTGGTCTTGTAAGTACTTGGTGGGTTGTATTGTGGAGTCTGCCGTGTCGGGCGGGATATAGACCCCTCTTGCAGCTTAGTATGTAAGTCTGTGTGTAACCCGGTGGAGGGAATCCAGTGCCGTATCAAGGGTCTCGGGCTGTTTAAAGGCACAGTTCCACTCTTGCGACACACTCTGAGCCGTATCAGTAGTCTTGGGCTGTTTAAAGGCACAGTTCCACTACTGCGACTCCACTGTCGGATTCTTTCATTCTGTGACTGTACTGTACCTAACCCCTGGTCTCTGCCTACAGCCGTTAGTGCCCGCCTCTTGTTCGGGGCGTTTGCTTCTTGTTGTCGCTAGGATAGGTCGGGTCATCTTGATGGTGTTCGCCTTACTTGCGTCCTGTTGGTTCGAGTGTTGACATAGAGTCGAGGGGGTTGTTTCATCTACACATGCGTACACACTTAAAAAAAAAAATTCACCAGATGACTGAGTAGATGTCCTTAGTTAGGAGGGGTGTTACACAAAGGAAGATTGAATTTTTATCTTGCAATCTTCATAAATAGTAAAAGCAATCATGAGGATCTCTCTGTCCTCAAGATAGCTTAATTTACTTATTTCATTGTAAGATATGAAGGATAGTGAACAATAGAGAAAAACAAAGGAATTTAACCAAACATTTGGATCTCTTAATTGTTGACATTCTGTACAACAATCCATTGTAAATGATTTACCAGTTATGGAATTAATGAAATCTTCAAGCGTTTTGATCATTTCTACGTACTGAGTTTTTAGTAGCAGTATCTTCTGAAGACCGTGGGCCTAGTCGGCAGGAGCTACTGTCTCATCTGTAATATTATCAACTCTACTATAGTTTTTTTATTTGAACTTCCTTTCAATAGTTTAGATAAACTTGTTAATGTGTTGATTCTTTTATGAATTGGTTATGTTGTTCATTTGCAGAGAATAGATGTTTCATTTAAAGATTATCGATTGTTGTTCCATTTCCAATTGTTGTTAATTTATCACATGTGTATTCCTTTCATTTAAATACACATTTGTTGTTCCTTTCGTTAAATTCACATTTGTTGTTGCTTTCGTTAAATTTGCATTTGTTGTTCCTTTCGTTTAATTCACATTTGTTGTTCCTTCTTAAATATGCAGCAGATCGTTGTTCTTTTCCAGTAGATTAATTAATCATTGAGAGATTGATTCATTAAGTGTTTTAGTAGATTATATATTTTCTTCTTAGATAAATGAATTCACTAAATTGATTGATTCTTTGATTGATGATGTGTTCATATTACAATTTTTTTGAGTGAGTTATTAGTTTCAATGTTTTTTAATGAATGCATGAAGAACTTGATTATTGCAGTAATTTATATAGACTCAGATTTGTTGTAACTGAATTATCTACACGATTTAAACCTCTATGACTATCATCCCAACAACCATCACAATTAAAAAAAAATCAATGGAATCTTACCTCTATATCTGTCGCCGGTTCCCTTTTTCAGTCTTCTGACAAAATTTGTTATTTCTTCATCATCTTTTGATATGTCACTACTGCTGATATCCTTTTTTTCCTTTTTCTTGACCTTTTCCTTTGACTTTTTGGATGCTTTGAATGTTGTTTATTCTATACCTAGATTCTCCTCTATGGTTCTCATTTCAGAGGCTCTGAAAAATCCATGTAGTTCATCCATGCTTAATGAATCCAAATATGTTATTTCTTATAGTGTTGAGACCTTAGGATCAAATCTAATTGGAAGAGATGTTAGTACCTTTTGAAGAATTATAGATTCATAAACTTCTCCCAATCGTATGATTGCATTCACTGTTTCATCAACTTGTAAGAAGTAGGTCGCAATATTCTCATCTTCCTTCATTTTCAGCTGTTCAAATTGACTTTTGTAAGTTTGAATCTTTGCTACCTTGAATTTTTCATCTCCTTTATAAACATTCTGAATTTTTTCGCAAATATCTTTCTGGAGATGCAATGCATAACTTTTCCATATACTAAATCACCAAGACCATTCATAAGTGCATTTTTGGCTTTTGAATTGTTTAGACTGAGTTTCCTTCTGTTGTCATTTGTTGGTGGAACTATTGGCTCTTTATATCCATCTACAACTGATTGTGAAACCTCAAATCCATGTGCTTATACATATGTTTTCATCCTTCTTCTCTTCAATGCATAGTTTTGTCCATCAAAATGTGCTATTCCATTTTTATACATATTGTTTCTCTCCATGATCTACCTTTCAGTGGTTAAATTGATTTCTAAAGGAACCTACTCTGATACCAATTGTTGGATTAATGAGAGGGGGTGAATCATTAATAGATATTTTTAATCCTTTTAACCAAGGTATGTAAGTGTTATTTATCTTTATTATCAATATAACATTATCATCAAATAAGCGCAGAGTAAATAAACCATGAACAATAAACAATCATACACATAAATAGTACAATATTTTTACTCAGAAACCTAATGTGGGAGAAAACCACATAATGTTTTTTCTTATATGTCTTTAAGAATTATATTCAATGGAAGCACCAACTTCCTTTGTTCTCCAGCTACAATTGGAAGGAGGCTCCAACCCCCAATATTTTTATGCTACAACTAGAAGGAGGCTACAACCCCTTGTGTTCTCCAGCTACAAATGGAAGGTGGATAAAACCACCTATCCTTTCTACGTCATGTCTCCTTGAAATATAAGTAAAATGATGAAACCACTGCCACACTGTCACTGTGAGATATACCACCGTAAACTTGTATCAATCTGTGCCAACCTGTACCAATATCCTATGATCAACCTCTACATGTAACCTTTATGTGCCAATAAAAACCAATATGTACAAGACTTGTCTGTGTTGCAGCTCGTGTATGTATGTGACCTATCTGTACTGCAACCTGTGTATGTATGCGACCTGTATATATTCCATCCTGCGTACGCCTTCTGAAAACTAGGGTTTTCTCTTTCCTGAAAAACTTCGACCCTTTACTACCTATGTCACATCAACCTGAAGCCTATCGCTATTTCTAAACTGTAGTTTTTCCCTATACATGCATCCTCATACATATACCATAACCAAGTGCATCTATATATCTCTAGTCATGTGCCATACAAGTGTGTATAATAATGAACAAGTATAATAACCCTCACATGGACTAGATATCAAACCCTTACTGATATACAACCTCTCAATACATCAACCACTTCACAAATACAAGCTCTCAACCATGTACCACAAAAACCCTTAACCATGTGCCAAGAAATACAAGATGTACCTCAACACTAACAATATATACCAATGATAGATATTAATTATACCAACATTGTATTTATGTAGATCTAACTTATACAGTAAGTGCCATGCAGTCAATAGCCTCTCTAAGGAAAATCCTCAAACACCCATAACCATTTCTCATGTAGACAACAAAATACAACTAAAAATAGAAATAATACATACCTTTTGAACCTACAGACAAATCTCTTTTACCTAATCACCATAGACCTTCTTTGAGGCTTTCTTTCAAACTCTAGAGATCTGACATCTTCATCTCCTCAAGTTTTCATGACTTTTGTTGGGTATGTGTTATATTCTTTGCAAGAGAATGTTGTATGGGAGAATGTTGGGTATGTGTTATATTCTTTGAGGTGGGTTCAGGGGGGTGAATTCCCCTCATGCATGGGTTCAAGGGAAGCACCCTTGAGAAAAAAAATTCTACCTCGGGAAGTGTGTCACATATTTAGGTGGTTTTTCGAAACATGGTTTCTTTGTCGATAGTTTTCTATTTCCGGTTAAGGAATTAGGGTTGTTGACTAATCCAGGTCATTGGGTTAGGTTTTTGGATGTCATTTTCTCCTATATTTATATTGTATTGTAAACAATGTAACACAATAAAAATATAGAATATGTTGGTTTTCCCGGTTTGGGTTTCGAAGAGAAAAATCTATGTGTAATGTTTGTATTTTCCGTTGTGTATTTTCTTTTCTTTTACTGAATATATGTTTGCAGTAAAAATTTGATATTAGAGCTTTGTTAGCTTTAAGGGAATGCCTTTGTGGTCAAGGGTTTGGCTCGGGACTATGATAAGCCTTGTTACAATGGGAGATATGTGGTATTGATTTTTTAGGTGAAAAAAAATGGCAAGCAATTCAAAGATGGAGATGGAGAAGTTTAATGGGAAAAGTTTTGAGCTGTGGAAGCTCAAGATGGAAGATATGTTGGTGGACAGAGATCAATGGATTGTGGTAGATATAGGTACTGCACCTATAGGAACTTCAACAGATGACTGGAAAAATTTGGATTAGAAGGCAAAGGGCACAATCTGATTGTGTCTCTCTGATTCAGTATTACTGAATGTGTTAGAGGAAGCTATAACCAAGGATTTATGGGATAAGTTGGGGATATGTATCAGTCTAAGTCCCTAGTGAATAAAATATTCCTGAGAAAGAATTTGTATAACCTGAGGATGAGATATGGAGACTTAGTGGCAGAGCATTTGAACGCCTTCAATACCGTCGTAAGTCAGTTAGTATCTTTTGAGATTAAAATTTTAGATGAAGATAAATGTATCGGTTTACTGTGTTCTTTACTAGACTCGTGGGATAGTCTGGTCGTGGCCATAGGTAGTGATACAACTTCCTTGAAGTTTGATGAAGTGGTCTCATCCTTGTTGTCGGAGGAGATGAGACAAAAGAATATGGAAGGACATAGCACATACGCATTATTTGCAAGAGGACGTTCCCAGGAAAGAAATAGATCTAATTTCTCAAGTGGGATATATAAGTCTATGGGTAGATCTAAATCTCTAGGAAAGTTTGTAAAGGTATGTTGGATATGTGGAAAAGAACAACACTACAAGAAGCAGTGTAGATCCAAAGTTGAGAAAAGAAGGGATCTGAAGAATCTCCTTCTACAAAAGAAAAGACCTCCAAGGAAGGAGGGGATGTGTACTTGGATTCTTCAATCACACATGAATATAATGAGGCTTGGTTGGTTGAATCTGGTGCATCCTTTCATATGACTCCCCACAAGGATTGGTTCTGCGATTCTGAAAGGTATGATGGAGGTAATGTTTTCTTAGGTGATGATTCAACAAACATAATCATAGGACAAGGAAAAGTCAAGTTGAGTCTCATAGATGGAAGGATTATAACACTGCCTGATGTTTTGCACATCCTAGGTTTGGCTAGAAATCTGATTTATGTAAGAAAAATGGACGGTGCAGGGGTAAAAGAAATATTTGAAAAGGAAACATGCAGGATGGTTCGAGGAGCAATGGTGTTGCTAAAGGGAGTTCGGTTTGGAAATTTGTATAAGTTGAAAGGAAGAATTATTAGTGATGGGTGTAATAGTTCCATTGTTCCTGATATTGGAGTTGAATAAGAAAGAACTCCTACAGTCTCTGGAGAAAATGTTATGTTGTGGCATCAAAGACTAGGGCATATCGGAGAGAAGGGTCTTTGACTACTACACAGTAAAGGTATGGTTGAAGGTATGTCTAACTGCTCTCTGGATTTTTATTTATGTGAACATTGTCTATATGGGAAACATAATCAGGTAAGATTCCCCTCTGGTGCAATGAGGGCAGAAGGAGTTTTACAACTAGTTCATAGTGATGTTTTTGGACTTGTGACGGTCCCATCATTGGGAAAATCTATGTACTATGTCTCATTTATAGATGACTTCTCGAGGAATACTTGGATATATTTCCTTAGGAAGAAATATGAATTCTTTGACAGGTTTAAAGAGTTTAAGGATCTTGTTGAGAATCAAATAGAGAAAAAAATTAAAGTGTTGAGGATAGATAATGGCGAAGAGTTCTGTGGGAATGAATTTCAATAATTCTATAAGAAGTGTAGTATAGCAAGGCAAAATACTACTCCATACACACCTCAACAAAATGGAGTTGTAGAAAGGATGAATAGGACCCTAATGGAAAAAGCAAGGTGCATGCTCAGTGGTGTTGGGTTAGGGAAAGCATTATGGGCAGAGGCAGTGGGTACTGCATGTTACCTGGTCAATAGATCACCCTCATCAGCATTGGACGAAAAGACTCCAGAAGAGGTATGGACTGGTAAGGAACCTTCTCTTACACATCTCAAGGTATTTGGCTATGATGCATATGTTCATGTTCCAAAGGAAAACATGAGTAAGCTAGATAAGAAGGTCGAAAAGTGTATCTTTATTGGATATAAAGATGGTCTCAAAGAATATAAGATTTGGAACCCAGAAAATAAGAAGGTAGTGTATAGCTGAGATGTGGTATTTAGAGAAAATAAGGATGATGTTAAACAGGAAGTCCTACCAAGTAAGGAAGAACCAGAGAGAATAGAGTTTGATTTAAAATATGATGAGTCGGACTCTACAGAAGAACATGAATTGGAAGAAGAAGATCCTCATACTCTAGTATTGAGGATATCGGTTTGAGAATGAAGGCTACCTGAAAGGTATACTCCATCTGATTTCTATTAAAATTTTGCGTTGTCTATTACTGATGATGATCCTAGAATTATCAGGGAGGCAGTGGATTCATAGGATGAAAATCTCTGGAAAATGGATATGGACGAAGAAATGGCATCTTTGGATAAGAATGAGGCTTGGGATCTAGTGGAGTTGTCGACTGGAAGAAATCCCATTGACAACAAATTGGTATTTAAAAAGAAGTTGAATGAAAAAGGATAAGTGGAGAAATACAAAGCTCCGTTAGTAGCAAAGGGTTATTCCTAGGTTGAGGGAATTGATTTTGGTGAGATTTTTTCGCCTGTTGCCAAGTTAACCTCTATAATATTTTTGTTATCTATTGCTGTTGCATTTTTTTTTAAATACAAAAATTGGGTGTGAAGACAACATTCCTACATGGGTATATGGAAGAAGAAATCTATATGAAGCAACCAGAAGGTTATGTTATGAAGGGAAAGAAGGAGCTGGTATGCAAGCTAAAAAATTCCCTGTATGGTTTAAAACAATCACTAAGGATGTGGTATCAAAAATTTGATACTTATATGTTGGGACTTGGCTTCACAAGAAGCAAAGAGGATCATTGTGTGTATTTTAAATTAATTGATGATCATTTGATTTATTTGGTCTTGTATGTGGATGACATGTTCTTGATAGGAAGCAACAAGGAGATTATCCAGGATGTGAAAACTGAGATGTCCTCTAAATTTGACATGAAGGATCTCGGTGCTTCAAATTTCATTTTGGGCATGGAAATTAAAAGAGATCGGAAAAGGAGGAAACTTTGGTTAAATTAGAGAAAATATGTCGAGACAATATTGCAGAGGTTTAATATGTAGGAATGTAAACCGATCAAGGTTCCTATTCCAGTTGGTGTAAAGTTATCTACGGATCAGTGTCCCAAGACACATGAAGAGGAGGAGGACATGTCTCGTGTTCCATATGCAAATGTAGTTGGCAGTTTGATGTATGAAATGGTTTGTACTAGACCAAACATTTCACATGTAGTGGGATTTTTGAGCAGGTATATTTCAAAACTAGGGAAGGAGCATTGGACATTAGTAAAAAGGGTTTTCAGGTATTTGCGTGGCACTGCTAGCTATGGATTGTGCTACGAAGGAAGATCGTGATTAGACATAGTGGTGGATATACATTGATTTGTGGATGCAGATTGGGATGGACATATGGATGGTAGGATATCTACAAGTGGCTATGTGTTTAACCTATTTGGAGGATAAATAAGTTGGATGAGCAAAAGACAGGTTGTAGTGGCACTTTCAACTACATAAGTTGAATACATGGAAAACACTCATGCAAGTAAGGAAGAAATATGGTTACAAATATTGTGTTCAGGTATTGATTTGGTACAAAAATTTGTAAGGATATATTGTGACAATCATAGTGCTATTTTTTTTCCGAAGAACCAAACTCTTCATTCAAAGACAAAGCATATTGATATTCAATATCACTTTGTGAGAGACATGATTGAAGAAAAGAAAGTATTGATGGTGAAGGTGGACACTTTGAAGAGTGTTGCAGATTCATTAACAAAATCTGTGAGCACTGAGAAGTTCTCTTGGTGTATAGGATCCATGGGCATCGTTTCTGTGGATTGTTGACTATGTAACCCTGTAAACCCCTGTATGCAAAGAAAACAATAAGTGGGAAAATGTTGGGTATGTGTTATATTCTTTACATGAGAATGTTGTATGGGAGAATCTTGGGTATGTTGTATGGGAGAATGTTGGGTATCTGTTCTATTCTTTGAGCCCATGAGAAAAAAAAATATGCCTCGAGAAACGTGTCACATATTTAGGTAGTTTTTTGGCACATGGTTTCTTTGTTGATGGTTTTCTATTTCTGGTTAAGGAATTAGGGTTGTTGACTAATCCAGGTCATTGGGTTAGGGTTTTGGATGCTGCTGTATCCTATATGTATATTGTATTGTAAACAATGTAACACAATGAAAACATAGAATATGTTGGTTTTCCCAGTTTGGGTTTCTAGGGGAAAAATCTCTATGTAATCTTTGTATTTGTCATTGTATCTTTTTTGTTCTTTTCCTGAATATCTATTTGCAGTAAATATCGTACAAGGTTAAAATCAACAACTTTTCCAACATGTTCGCGCCCTGTTATACTATCATCCTAGGATCCTACGTGCCCTTCTCCACTACATCCTGTGTACACCTCAAAAACTAGGGTTTTTCTAGTATTTTATACAATTCCAAAACTTTCGTCATCAACCCTTTGTGCTACCTTAGACTTGCGTAACTTTATATATATCAATGAGTACCTAAAATAAACCTTACAAAATAATAGATATTCAATTTTCTCAATTGGTGCTAATAGGAGAGTGTTTCTCTCTTATTTATACTTCCATGTAGCTTTCTCAAGGGGTTACCTTCTAACCAACTTAACCCAATTTCCTTCTTTTAGGGCTAACCCAATTCTAACCATTTGTCCACTTCTAACCCACTTTTCTACAAATAGTAAATTCTCCAATTCTAGTTGCAACTAATTTATTTTTAATTATTTTCTTATTACAACAACTTAATCCATGATTAACTTTTAGTTTCACCCACTTGCCTAGTCAACTTCTTCTAGGAGCTTCTAGAAAAAATTGACTTCTTTGACCTTCTAGATAACTCACAAGGGCTCTCCAAATTCACAAGGCCATAACTCTCTAACCATGAGGATTTATGTGACATTCCACATATCATTGGAAATGGAATGACATGTATTATCCATCTAGAATAGTCTTACCTGAAAATATATTAATCTTCATACCATTATACATCAATCAAAATGACGTCCCTTAACCATACTATTGGGGCTACCAGAATTTGCTACTAGACTTGCTTCAAGGATTGACATCAATGAAAACCAACCCAATTAATCAACATATTTCATGGGTCCAATACCCAATTCATGGGTCATATAAGGAAGATTCAAGATGGGTACTCTGCCCATCCTCTCATTGATTCTTGAGAAAGACTTTACAAATACTAGCTTGACTAGTAATTAAATTCTCCGGGACAAAGGAATGTTTTGGGACTGAGAAAATTTAAATCTAGAAGAGTATTGGCATAGCAGGGGGTCATATCAACCATTACCAGTTCCCCTCACCATTCCTATCATGCATCATAATATACATTGGTAACACGTTCAGTAGTTGTTCAATAGTTCCCATTTTTATTTTATAGAAGAAACATTTACATTACCTTCTTAACAAAGGTTTGTCATTTTCCAAAATTCACACATAACATACCTATCCATACTATTTTAGTAATAACATAATTATATTTACATGTTGGGGAAAACAAGGGTGTTAAAATCCCCTCACTCTTAAAGGAACATCGTCCTCGATGTTCTACCTATAGTTGTGATCTTTGTATACATCAGTGAACAAAAACGGGTATGTTTGTTTCATGGAATCCCCCATTTCCCATTTAGCTTCATTTGGACCAAAGTGTTTCCACTGCACCTTAACCTGTGCAATGGTTTTGTTCCTGAGTGGTATTTATTTCCTTTCTAGTATGCATTATGTCTCTCGCAGGAATTCTCCCTCTAGTTCCACCTGGATCACAGACTAGACAATTATATGATTATAATCATGTACATATTTCTTCAGTAACAAAACATGGAAAACATTATGTTCTTTCACTATGAGAGGAAGTGCTAGTCTATATGTTACAAATCCTACTGTGTCCAAAATTTCAAAGGGTACAAAAAATTGAGGTCCCATCTTTCCACAAGTTCCCATTCTCAAGGAACTTATTCAGGGTCTAATTCAGAGATACACACGATCTCCTACTTTCAACTCTCTAGGAGTCATATTTCTGTCTACATAGCTCTTATCTCTGTCTTGAGATATTTTCATATTTTTTTTTATCTGAACTAATTGTTGTTCCATTTCCTTGAGAATATCTGGCCAAAGTGTAATTATTTCCACTGGGTTGTCCCAAATGATCAAAATATTGCATTGTCTACCATAGAGAACCTCAAAAGGACTCATCTTCAATGACTCTTGATAGCCAATGTTGTAAAAAAACTCTACTAAGGGTAGGTATTCCTCCCATTTCTTGGGTCGATGCATCACATGCATCCTTAACATGTCTTCCAATACTCAGTTTACCCTCTTTGTCTGCCCATCCATTTGGGGGTGATAGCTTTTACTAAATAACAATTTATTCCCAAAACTAGCAAACACAAACTTCCAAAAAATTGAAGTAAATTTTGTATCTCTGTCTGAAATGATTTCCTTAGGTATGCCATGTAGCCTAAATATTTATTTCATCAAAATATTGGCAATACATATTGCCTTTCAAGTTGATTTTAAAGGGATAAATTGAGCATCCTTGATCATTTTATCCACAACCACCATAATGGCATCATTTTCTTTGGTTTATTTAGGCAATCCAGTGATAAAATCCATGGATATGGCTTCCCATTTGCATTCTGTAATTGGTAGGGGCTGCAACATCCCTACTGGGTGCATGTGCTCCACTTTAACCTATTGACATTCTAAACATTTAACTAATTAGTCAACTATGTCATTTTTCATTCCTAACCAATAAAATAGTTTCTTAGTGGTTGTGATCATTTTTTGATAACCAGGATGGCCAATATATGGTCTTTTATGTATTTCATCCATTATGAACATCTTCAAGTTGTCACAATTTGGAATATACAACCTACCCTTTTAATTTAGTAGGCCATTATTCAATAGTTGATATCATTCATACTTCAGCTCTATTGGCTCTTTCTCTAGATATGCCTTTAGAGTTTTGAAAAAATCATCTGTGTCTTGTGCACTTTTGACCCTCTCCTTGATGCTTGATTCATAGGTTCTTACAGTTTCCAAGTGAATCACGCTCATACTTCTAATGAGTGCATTAGCCAACCTATTTAATTTTCCCTTAATGTGTTTGATTTCAAAATCAAATTCACAAAGGAGAGCCATCCACCTAGCTTGCCTAGAATTGAGTTTGGGATGGTTAAACAAATATCTCAGCCCACTATGGTCTGTCATGAGTAAAAATATTCATCCTATGAGATAATGCCTCCACATTTTCAAATGGTGGACTAAGGATGTCAATTCCAAGTCATGTGTCACATAATTGATTTCATGTTCATTCAATTTTATAGACTCATAACAGATTACATGCCCTTCTTGCATGAGGACTCCTCTGAGTCCTTGTTTGTAGGCATTTGTAAACACAATTCCTTGTTTGAGTATACAATTTTCAACACAGGTGCATTGGTTAAGAGGTGTTTGAGTTGCTGAAAACTCTCTTCACACTCACCAATCCAAACAAATTTAACTCCCTTTTTCTGAAGGGAGGTGATTGGATAACCAATCTTGGAAAACCCCTTTATGAACCTTATGTAGTAACCTTCTAGGCCCATGAAGGATATGATATCAACTACATATTTGGGTGTAGGAAATTCCATAATGGCTTTGATTTTGTCACAATCAAGTGCCACTCCTTCCTCAGTGATGACATGGCCTAAGTAATGGACATGTTTTTGGAAAAAGTCACATTTACTAAACTTTGCATAGAGATTTTTCTCTCTCAGCACTTGAAGAACTAATTTGAGGTGCTCTTCATGTTCTTCCTTGTTCTTAGAATAGATTAATATATCATCTATGAAGACCAACACAAATTCATCCAAGAACTTGTTGAGCACATTATTCATTAAGCACATAAAGGTGGTCGATGCATTTGTAAGCCCAAATGGAACCACCACAAATTCATAGTGCCCATATCTTGTCCTAAAGGTTTTTTTTGTGGTTGTATTCATCCTTAATCCGAAATTTATGGTATCCATACCTCAAGTCAATATTGGAGAAAATTGTAGCACCCCTTAACTGGTAAAACAAGTCATCAATTCTTGGAAAGGGATACTTATTCTTAATTGTCATCTTGTTGAGTTTCCTATAGTCTATGCACAACTTGAGTGTGCCATATT
This sequence comes from Picea sitchensis, assembly GCA_010110895.2. Classification (NCBI taxonomy): domain Eukaryota; kingdom Viridiplantae; phylum Streptophyta; class Pinopsida; order Pinales; family Pinaceae; genus Picea; species Picea sitchensis. Next base: position 66,625 of record SNQJ01S0066150.1, read on the forward strand.
TATTATTCACAAATAAATTTGGTGCTACCCAATGATACACACTAGGACAGATGTAAAATTTGTCCAAGATATCCTTTAGTTGTAATTTGAGCTCGACTAGCTCACATGTACTCATTCTATAGGGTGTTCTAGACATTGTCACCACTCCAGGTGCAAGTTCTATTGAGAAATCAATGTATCTTCTTGGAGGTAGACCCGATACCTCAACTGGAAACACATATTTATACTCTCTCAATATAGGATAGTCCTCTAGGCTTGGTTTACTATCCTCAACAGAGTTCAATACTTTTATTGCATACAAAGGAAATCCTTTTTTGCAATACTTCTTCACATTAAGGGTTAATATTTGTCTCATTGAGACATGATTTTGAATTCCCCGTAGGGTCCTTTTATTCCCTTCCTCATCTTAACACTCTAATGTTTTATTGTAACATACCAACTTGGCTTTATGGGAAGCCAACTAGTCCATGCCAATAAACATGTCATAAGATCCTAAAGGGAGTATGTTTAGGTTTTCTTGGGTAGAAATCCCATTCATAATGAATTGGAATGCTGGTATGACCTATGTTACCTTTATTTTTGTTCCAGTGGCTAGCTGTACCACCCATGATTTAGCATGTTTTACTTGTTACAATTTACATTTCTCAACAGTTTGAGAGGAAATGTTAACTCATATTAGAACCAGGGTCAATTAAAATGGAAACATGATGGTTGGAAATCATACCTTCCATATCCACCACTGAAGCTTGATGGTCAACTTGTCTATTATCTAGGGGTGCATAAATTTTTGGCATGATCCTAGCCACATCATTGATTGTGCTATATTTCTAGATGTTGTAGACCCTCTTATTGTTCTATTTCCTATGTGGGTAGTCCCTTAGCAAATGCTCTTCTCTAGATCCCCAACATTTCAATGGCTCTCTCTTTGTATTATAATCCTTTCCTAGGGATGATCAAAATGGTTTGTTTCCACTCTGAGATGGAAATTTTCGTTGATACACTCTCTTAGTAGAAAGTCTTGTCTTAGATATTCTCCGATGATTCTTAAATCTTGAGGATTTAAACCCCATCTTCTTGGATCCAAATTTACTTTTCCTCTTCCATTCCTTATGAGGTTTTTCCTTGTGCTTGATTTTTTAATAACAATACCTTGCCTTCCGAATAGTGTCTTCTAAGGTCTTAGGTTCATCAAATTCATTTTTGTCTCAAAAATATTGGGAAACCCACTAAATAATTGTTGCATCTTCACATTTTCATCCTTTATGTAGGGAACATACCCCATAAGCTCAAGATATCTGTTGATATATTCATATATGGTGAGTTTTTCTAACTTGAATTCATAAAAATCATTAGTATTTTTATCATAATACCTCTCAGAAAGGTACTTCTGCTTGAAGTGTTTTTGAAATTGTTTCCACGACAACTCATTCCCATGAATTACTTTCAAATTCCTAAGGTCCTCCCACCAAATGAAGTCCTTTCCATTCAAGTTTAAAATGGTTATTTGAGCTTTCAAAATTTTCAGAGTAGTCATGGACTCTAAAATACCTCTTTAGGCATACTAGTCAAGATTTTTCTTCTTCCTCGTTTTTTAATCTCCCCATCAAAAGTGGGTGGCTTAGCTTTCTTAAAATATTCAGGGTCATGGCTCTTGGAATACTTCCTCATATTTCTTCTCCTCTTAGAACATGAGCTAGTCTCAATGATGGAAAGTTCCTTAGAGCTGTCATCTTCCTCACTAGAGGATTATCCAGATGAATCTTTGATGTTAGCATGCCTTTTGGCTCCATGTTGGGCCTTCTTCGAGGTTATTCTCCATGTTGTTGTTTCTTTTAGGGCCATGATTTTGTATCTCAGGTGGACTTTTGGTTTTCTAGGACTGATGTTTGTCCACATTATTGACTGTTGGACCATGTTGCAACTACCTCTGTATATCATATAGACTTTGCAGCAAAACTGCACTTATTTTAGTTTTCTTTTCTTGTTCTTTTATAAGCCTCATGTTGTCTGATTTAAAGCTTTGTATTTATGCCATGAGGCTTATTACAGTTTCATCCAAATCCTAAGGGGTTTCCACCACTCTCCTTTCATCAAATTATTATTATTTGTTATGGGATCTCTCTCCCATCTCATGATGTGTCACCATTCTTTATGTTGTATTTTTCCTTGATGTCCATTGAATGTTTTAGTGTTGATAACAACATGTTTTGTTAGCTAATTATCCACTAATTTATGAACAACACATGTAATTTTGTAAGATGAAATTGCCTTCATCATTTACCATATAAAAACAACTTACATTTCATATTTAAAACATGTAAAAAAAACCAGAATGTCTCATACATCTTTTTAATAGTAAAGTTTAGATAATTTATTATGGATATGGTAGGGTAGGGTGCCCTCCCCCTTAAATTTCTATAATAAAATTTATTCGACTATTTCATGAGCCCAAGTAGGACAAGTGTTGTTTCCTACTTTGATACCACTATGTAACACACCCAACCCCCTAAGTAGCTTTCTAAGGGATGGGGTATTAAATTTCCACTTTTCCTCAATCATTTCAAAACCTCTTCTCGAGGATACCATCATCTTCTTCTCATCAAGAGTTTTCCAATGACCATAGTCATGCTCAGAACTAAGCTTCGAATCAGAAGTTACAGTCCCCTATAGTCTCTAGTCTTTCATTTATTGGGTTTGTCTTTAGTGCCACGTGGAAACCATGTGGTTCCCCATCACTAGTTCCATCCAACATGGAACTAACATGGAATTCACCACCTAAACCATTTGACTCCCTCATGTGCTAATTTAGATATTTTCCTATTCATCAGAGTCCACCCATCAATGTTAGCAAACTTCCCACACATAATCCACTCCGACAGGCGCTCTCCAACTACACACACTCCAATGAATCTAACCTACAAATCCAATGGCCCTTGGGGTGGGGAAATCAATGGCTATGATTGCTTTGGAGTCACCAACTTGTATGATGGTTAACGACCCTTCTCAAGATCTAGCTGCACTTGGCTTATGTGGGCCTGGAAGGATCTATGGTTGATATTGATATCTTGCTTTCCACCGTGTACCTATCTCCTAACACGACACATGGTCCATTATCCACTTGAAACGTGGACCCATCATGATGCAACATGCCACTTTAGGAAATAAAAGCTCACTCAACTAGATATTGACACTTGTCCTTATCTATAAAATGATTAAGTTACTTAATCAATAATTTCTTAAAATATCGCTCCTCGGTATTTATTTGTTTAATCATTATTAGTGATATTTACTCTCCACTAATTAATTACCCCTATAATCACATTTTTACTTAGCCTAATATATCGACCTGGTAATTAATGAATATTTACTTTCTCTCAATTTTCCCTTGGAACGGTTTAGTGCTAATTTAATTATCCAGGTTATAAACACATTATAATGCAATTAATTTAATTATATCATTATATAATTAATTGCATTGTAAAGTACCCAACTCCATCGTAATGCACCCAACTTGCATTATAATATATATTATTATATTATTAATAAAACACGTAGGGATTTTGGACTTCGAATTTTGCAAAAATTAATGTGCTCATTTTCCTTTTTATTGACGACCAAACTCTGGAAAGGTAAAGGATTTAATATTAATATTATAATATTTAGCATTTTAATATATATCAGGTCATCGCACTCTGAACCTCCATCATTTTCTTCTTACTCTGATGGCCAATTATGAGAGAGAATATTTTAATATTATAATATATATGTGGGACCTGATAGTACCCAAGCTATCACACTCTGATCGCGTGCTCCCCTTTTTCTCCTCTGATGGTCAACTCTGAAAAGGTTTGGAAATGGTGTTAAATTAATATAATATTAAACATTATATCAACCAGGCCATTATTTAATATAATATATTATTTCAGGTAATTCAAACCTCCTTCATGTGCAATATTATATATATTTATAGCTTTATAATATTCTATCTATCATACTCCGAACCCATCGGAGTCGTACTCTGAACTCTTCATATTCATACTCCGAACTCTTCAGAATCTAAATGTGCATGCTCCTTTCGTTTTATTAGATGGTCAAATATGACCGTCAACTTTGAAAAGGGAAAGGAAATTGTGTTTAAGTATTATAATATTTAATATCCTATCAACTCAGGCGATCACTATGAGGTCTTCGCACTTGAAATACATGTCATCCTCTCATCACTTCGACCACCAATCATGAAAGAGAAGAGTTTTAATATTATTAAACACATGTGGGACCTTATACTACCGCTCTCTCGTTACTATGATGGCCAATCATGAGAGAGAAAGTATTATATTATAATTTATTTAAAGTCTCATAACACTTAGGCCATTGCTATGATGGGTTCAGAATCCATTTGAGTGTGTCTTTCCTTTTACTTTGATGACCCAACTCTGAATGGTCAGCTCTGAAAAGGGTTTGATTTAATTTTAAAATTTTATAATTATTACCACTCTAATGCCATTGCTTTGATAACTTCTCTCTTCATTCAAACACGCACTTCCCTTTACTCTGATGGCTAGAATTTGATGGCCAATCATAGAGGAAAATAATTTTTTCTAATAATTCGCATATAGTTACGTTGGAAAAAAATGGGGAGATCTTAACACACATTAAACTTTTGCATAGAAAGGAAAGATTTCTAGTTTTCCATTATTCATGCACTGCATAAATCTCTAGTTGTAGCATAATAGTTTCCAACCTTAATATTCAAGTATTTGAACATTTAAATGGTAAATTTGGGAATTTACCAGTAATTACCATACTTTACCATTCGTTCAATTTTTTTTCTAGAAAACATAAAATTACACATCTACATAAATTTATGCAAATTAATTGTTTAAATTCTTTTCCAGAATATTACATTTCTTGGAAATAAAATCCTCCATGGAAAAACTACATTTTTACTGGAATGTACTAATCTCTTATTTACATGCATCTCTTTGTTATTTTCAGGGAATAGTTACTATTCTCGTATCTTTCCCTTTTGGACATTAGATTTAATGTGTAATTCCTAGTAAAATCTCTTCTCTTAGAAAATTCTAATGAAGCTTAATAAATCTCAATGCATTAAATTTTAAATTTCATTTATTTCAAATTTAAATCTTAAATTTGCATTTCTCATTCCTTTATTATTATTATTATTATTTTAAATACTTTACCTCTCTTTAACATTGTTTTTTTTTTCTTAATATCAACCAAGGGTCTGAACTTCCTTCAATTTTTAAGTCTAGTAGATTTTCCACACCAACATAGAGACCAAAGCTAGTCGTTCGACCTTCATGTTTCTAAAAGGAATTGCATTTTCTTAATTACCAAGTTGCTCTATGAGAATTTTAGTGGATTTAATTTACTAATACTTGGGGATTTGTTCAGACAGATTATTGCATGTGATCATCCAACACTTTGTTCCTAATTTAAGTGAGAACCCATTACTAACAACTTCCCTTTCCAAACAGAGACATCAAGAAAACCAACATCAGAATATTTTTTCCAAAATTTATTTCATATTTCCTATCCAGTCAAACAATTAGAGTAATAATTCCATCATTTGTATAGGATAGTAAATTATGCATTTATCTATCATAGGAAATATATAGAATAAAATAAATTAGCCATGACAACACAATACATAGGAAACACTTATCTAAAAATTAGAAATAGTTGGAAATTGTTGAAGGGTGTGCCACTTTCCACCCAACCATAGGCACAACTACTCTTGGTGTATTTCCCAACTATCCACCCCCTAGACAAAGTATGAT
>SNQJ01S0066151.1:0-12471 GCA_010110895.2 Picea sitchensis
GATAAAAGTGCCTCTCGAGTTGAGGGCTTCTGCAATAAGGATGTATGAGAACGTTATTTCTAAGTTTAAAAACACTGAAGGCTGGTCAAAAGAGATTAACTGCAATATCAGAGTCAAATAAGGTTGTCTAAAGAATCACAAGTAATCACTTACCCTCTTAAGGTCTGATAGACCAATTCAGTCTTAGTGGACATTAATCATCATCATCATAAAAATCCTAAAAAAGGTATAATCTTTAATTTTTTGTAAAATTAAAATTAATGGATTATTAATTGATATGATTGTAAATTGAAAAGTAATAATTTGTTTTAATAAAATAATATCAAATTTCAACAAGATTCAAAACATATTATCAATTTTACAAAATATAAATTATAACTTCTAAGTTATAACTTCTTATCCTCGATAAACTTGAAAATTACTTAATCTTCATTATAAATAATAATAAAAAATATACATTGGAAAAGATAATTTTACATTATAAATAATAAGAATAAATATACATTGGAAAAGATAATTTTACATTATGAATAATAATAATAAATATATATTGGAAAAGATAATTTTACATAAAAATCAAAGAATTTTATTTTTTTAATATTAAATATAAAAGAGATTCACTATATAGACAAGAAACCTAGAATCAAACCTACTTGTATTAAATAAGTTAACATTCCCTACCTACATTGACTAAGTAGACATTGCATGATTAAAAAAAATATTATAAGAGGGGAAATTACTTTGATGCTTACATGGTTGATGATTTGATGTGCCTGAACAATCCTTAGCTAATACAATTTACCATAGGTGTCACCGCAACCCTCTGAATTTTTTGAAACTGACTACATTGGAGTCGAACGATCTCATAACTTTTGATGTAGAACCCATGCTAGACATGTTGGTTTTGGACATTTCCTAGAAGGAACTCACTAGATGGAAGGAATTCACCCTCTCTAAGAGTTAATCGAAAATTTGGTTACCTCGATTTTCCTCTCTTTGGAATAAAAACAAATCGATATCATAAGAAGGAAATTTTGAACGATCATCAACTAATGGTGTAGCCTTTAGTCCCAGCTTTGTCATGCATTTTATGGAATCAAAATTTGATTCTTTATGCCCAAGATAATCATCCAAGAAGAGCTGTGAAGAATTGCAAGAAGAATTTTTATAAGAAGAACTTTTGACTAAGTACTCTCCTCACTTAGTTATTTCTCTCACCTTTCATCTCCTCTCCATCACCATAATTAGTTGTTTTCCTATTTCTCACACAACTCATCATCTCATTATTCTCCATCCATATCCACTCTTAACCATTTTCCTCTCTTATCCCTTCACCTCTCTTCATACTCTCATCTCAAACTTAGCCATTTTCACATTACTCTCAAAATCCCTTCTCTTCTCATACTTAGTCATTTCCCCCTCTTCCACTCTACTCTCCATACTCGATATTCCACACTTATCCATTTTTCTCTCTTTTCATTCCATACTCTCGTTTCTTTACTCAACGATTTCTATTTCCCTTTCTTATTTTCTTTTTTATTTCCATATTTCACATTTCACATAATTCCATTTCCATATTTCACGTAATTTCGTTATATACTTCCCCAACTCTTAGTCATATTTCTTATGGGTTACCATGGGCTAGTGATATTTCTTATGAATTACCTCTTTTCCACAACGCTCACTTGATTTCCACAACCTTCATTATGCACCTACACTTATACATTTTACAACTCTTTTTACCAAATCTTACCTTCATAATTTTGTGGGTCGATGATTTGCATGGCTCTCCCATACACTATACCCCTTTCCTCCTGATCCTGATCCAATTCACTCAATACTTAGAATTTTTACAACTCTTCTTACTAAGTCCACAACTCTTTTTTCTACCTCTTACCCCTTCGTCCAACCAGTTCCTCATACTTAGACGATTTATTATAATTCATCGTGCTCCATGGTAATTTAATAATTCTTTCATACATATATCCAATCCATCTGAATGATCCATTCTGATACTATATTCTATAGTATTGTTGTAATATTCAATTCTCGATATTTGAGATTCTATAGTATTGTTGTAATATTCAACAATACTAGCTTGGACCATTATTGAAAAATCCTTTAATCAATTTTTCTCTTTAATTAATCCACTTTAGTTAATCATCACATGATTAATCATAAGCAATGCAGAGAATTATATATAAACATAGCTTAACACAAATGCACAATGCAAATATATTTTACATGGAAACCTAATAAGCGAAAAAATTGTGGAAATGTTTTATTATATTAAAAAAGACTTACATTATTTATAGGCTTCAACTATGAGGGAAACCAATCCCTGTATTAAGAACCCACTTACAAGTGTTCAAGAACCAAATTGAAAGGCACCAACCTGTTGAGAACATGAAGACACCAATTGTAATTGTAAGCTCCCACTTATAGTTTGCAACCACCAACTTGTCAGGTACCAACCTGTTAAGAATATGAGGACACCAATCCTCACTATAAGAACCCACTTACATTTTGTAGACACCAATCTTCTAGGAACCAACTTTTCAAGAATAAGAGGACACCAATCCTCTCCCTAGCAACACTTGTAAAGTACCAGATGTAAAATAATATGCAAAAAGAGGAATATTCAATAGATATCAATGGAACAACAAAATATTGAGAAGAGAAATACCATAAATAATAAATTTATTCAAAGAAGGCAATATTGACTCACTCTTCGAGGGGGAAACCTCCAACAAAGCAGATCTCTATTACAATAATTCTCAAGACAATATTTCTCATGCCTCCTACTCTTATTTATACTAATTATATCTTCTAAAGAACATTCTAGAGAAGATATTTCTAGAAGCATAAGCTTCTATTAGGTCTTCTTACATTGACTTGTTCACAATTATTAAATAGGGCTTACTAACTAATGCCAAATTTTATTACATGGAAAATATATTTAAGCCTTATTAACTAATATAGGCCTTTATTACATGGAAAATATATTATTTTATCTATGTGAGGGGCTAGGTCCCTAAAATTCCCTCCCCTATGAAAAATAACCTTGTCATGAAGGCCTAAGATGAGGAAACTATTGTAGAATGGTATCCAATTCCCAAGTGGCATCTGTTGGTTGTGGAGCTTGATTATATTCTTGATTCAGAGGTCTTTGTTTCCAACCATGTTTATACCCCATGAAGACTTTCCACCCTTGAAGAATGTACACTCCTCCACGCGGGGGAGTGCAGTAGGGGGGTTACCCCCCTTGTGGGGTTCGAGGGGGCTATCCCCCCGGCTGAGGGGTCCGAGGGCAAGCGACCCCCGGAAGGAAAAAATGTCTTGGAAATGTGTATTGTAATTTCATTGTAAATATGGACTATTCATTATAAGGTCGGAGATCTGATGGTAGAATTTATGTTAGGGGTTTTTTCCCTAGAAATAAACCCTCTTTTATGAGGGAAATGTATTGTGTCTATGCATCATTGCAAATATTGTATTATGATTTAGGAGACTTTGAGAGAAAGAAGAGGAAGCTACAATGGGTGTTATGTAGGTTGTATCTCTTCATTTGATCGATAATAATAAAGGAAGGACCTGGCAATTTCTTTGGTGGATGTAGCCCACACTGGGTGAACCATGTATATCTATGTCTCTATTGTATTATGTATCTTTTCTGTTTTATTTCCGCATTTGTTTTATTTTATTGCTCTGTGATCCTGTTTCTCTAACAAGTGGTATCAGAGCGAAAGGTAACTCACATGAAAAGAGGGTTCTTGGTTCAAGTGAGAGAAATGGCGGAAGATGAAAAGTTTAGGGTCAAGAAATTTAATGGCCAAAACTACCAATTATGGAAGATGTAGATGGAAGATTATTTATATCAAAAGAATCTATTCCAACCATTGGATAGAATAGAGAAGAATTCGATGACCATGGAGGACGAGGACTGGGAGGTTCTGGAGAGAAAGGCACCAGGAACAATACAAATGAGCCTGGCAACATCGATGGCTTTCAATATTTCGAAAGAAAAGACAACAAAGGAGTTGATGGATGCATTGGCTAAATTGTATGAAAAACACTTGGTGTCCAATAAGGTATTTCTAATGAAGAGATTATTTAATATGAATATGTCAGAAGGTGGGTCTGTTGCATATCATTTAAATTAATTTAATATGGTTACTAATAAACTAAGTTATGTAAAAGTGGACTTTGATGATGAGGTTAGGGATCTTCTAATCTTGTGCTCATTTCCAGAAAGATGGAATGACTTGGTCGTGGATGTAAGTAACTCTGTCTCTGGTTCAAATACTTTAAAATTTGATGATGTTGTTGGTGTTATCCTTAGTGAGGAAATGCGATGGAAAAGAACAGGTGAGACATCAGGTAATGCGTTAAACATGGAGAACATGGGAAGACAAAAGGATAGAGGAAAGGGCTCAGGGAACCGTGGGAATTCTATAAAGGGAAGATCCAAATCCAGAATCAGAAAGATATAGTGTTGGAATTGTGGGAAGAAAGGACATTTGAAGAATGACTGCAGAGCTCCAAAGAAACAAAGAGATGGACAATAGAAGACAAGTTAAGAAGAAAATGTAACAGGTGATGTGTTACAAGATGCTTTGATTTTTTCTGTAGATAATATTTCTGAGTCTTGGGTAGTAGATTCAGGGGCTTGATTTCATGCCACACCCCATAGGAAACATTTTCTAGATTATGTTCAAGGTTATTTTTGATAGGTTCATTTGGGTGATGATGCACCATGAAAAATTGTTGGAATGGGAAAGGTACAAATAAAGAAAAGGAATGAAAACCAATAGTTCTTGAAAGAGGTAATATACTTTTCATATCTAAGGAAAAATATTATTTCAACAGGGCAGTTGGCAAGTGAAGGATGTATATCCATATTTACAAATAAGGTGTGGAAGGTCACCAAAGGATCATTGGTGATAGCAAAAGGACAGAAGGTAGGTACATTGTATTTATTCACTGGTAATATTGCCTCTTCTATCTCTTTAGCTTCTACAGGAATGGATACAACACCGTGGAATCATAGACTTGGACACATGAGTAAGAATGGGATGCAAATACTTCACAAAATAATTTTGTTGCCAAATGTTAAACAAATGGATTTGGATTTTTGTGAGCATTGTGTTTATGGAAAACAAAAGAGAGTCATATTTCTCAGAGTCAGAAAATAAAAGAAGAGTGAAAGTTTAGAGCTTGTGCATATAGATGTATGGGGACCAACTTAGGTATCATCTCTTGTTGTATCTCATTATTATGTTACTTTTATTGATGATGCAACTAGAAAAACTTCAAAATACATGTAGAGTATCCATCTTCTAGAAGTTGGTGAGGCATGATGGACGGAGATGATGTCTTTAGAGCTCGAGCAACAACTTCAAAATATTCAAAACTCGGGTAGGAGTGTAATATGAGTGTACGACTTCACTACCTAGAGGTCTTTGATGGCTCGTCGGTCATAGACTAGAGGATCTTGATGAATAGACTGAAGGCTTCATTGATCTTGAACAAAGATTTGATTGGACTTTTGGGATGGCTAGGCATAATGGCAAGGGACAAACTTCAGAGGGGTCGACTCAGGCTTGGTAAAAACTTTCCTTGGAAAATAGCACAACAAATGATGAGACTCAGGCAACATGATATTTTGACATAAGTTCATGATGCAGGAGGCATCACAAACTCTCCATATGTTTGGAAGAATAACCAAACGGAGGAGGACACATCTCTATGTAGTGAGAACATCTTCTTAAGGTCATATTAAATCCTAGGTCTTGACTAACAAATGGAAGGATGTGCTTTGTCCAAGGGAGACTCATTGTGTTGCCAATAAAAAGAAAATATTTTTCCCTTCCTCTTCTTGGGGTATATTTGATTTTTTTTTTTTTTTTTTTTTTTNCGTTACAAAGGAGGAATTGAGTGTCGCAAACATACTAGTTCCAATCACATGGAACAGATGGATGCTCAGGGAAAAAGGACATATGCAAGAAAAGGACACTCAGGAAAACTCCTCGAGGGGCCAAAGGTGTCAAGACGTAGAGGCAAAGTGCTATGGGGCTTGCGTATAAGGCATGCTTCGGATGGTTCAGTTGACAGAAACATGGAGCTGAAATAAGGCCAAAGACGCAGGTATGAAAATGAGATTAATAAGACACATAATGGTAACGTCCTTCGATGTAAGTTTAACAAGCCCAGAGAAGGTAAGCTCAACGGTTTTTCATATTTATAGATTCTGAAAAAAGATAAAAGGAGACTCCAATGGGGTACCTTTTTCGAAGGTATTCTAGTCGGTTCGAAAAAGCAGTAAACTAGCACCAACAAGACATCTATTCAAAACCATTTTAACGAGTGTGATAAAGACAAGATCACTCGGCCATGTTTTCATTTTTAAGGAGTCTGAAAAAAGATTAACTATGGACTCCATCAAGAATGTTCTTCTGGACCATTTTAACGAGTTTGAAAGAATAAGGTCACTTGACGATCTTTTCAATTTTAGAGAGTCTAGAAAGAGCTTAACTATGGACTCCGTGGGGGTTCCTTTTTTGTAAATTTAGTCCCTCAAGCCCAAAAAAGGGGTAAAATTATACTTGAGGGTACTCTTCTAGAGAACTGAAGTTCCAGAAAGTATACCTTTGTTCCTACAGTTGACCGTCTGGACTGAAAAAGGGGTAAACTATCGCAAGATAGATGTGACTTCAAATTTTAGTTTAACGAGCTCGACAATCTTTTCATGTTTAGAGGGTCTGAAAAGGGCTTAAAAGAAGACCCGTGTAAGGAACATTCTTCTGGACCAATTTAACGAGTGTGAAGAAACAAGGTCACTCGACAATATTTTCATCTTTAGGGAGTCTGAAAAGGGCTTAAAGAAGACACCATGGGGCCTATGACTCATGTGTGAAATTGGTTCAGGTAGAGCTTGCTTCTAGGCTCAGACCAAGAGTCTCTTCGATAGTCAACTTGGGAAGTCTCCCAAAAGGGAAGAAAACACAAACCATGGTGTAAGTCCTCCTGTGGGATAGAAAGCATAGTCTTGGCTTCAAGGATAGCATCATCTGAAGGCAATTCAAAATCCAAGAAATCACGCAAACGAGGGTCGACAATCTTCCCACCTAAATATATAGGTAACTGAGGAAGAACCCACAAATATTCACTAAGACGTATGTCAAAAGCCAACATCTCATGCGAAGAAGACACAAGCTTGGGATATCCCAAGACTTTCCAAACTAAGGAGGATAAAATACTTGAGAAAGCTCCTTCATCCACAATACATTGATAAATGTTTGTTGAATTAAATTCAACCCTTATTTGAAAGGGTGCGGAGGAAGGAAGACGAGGCTCAACAAGGTCATTCCAATCAAAGGAAACCATCCTAGGGCTTGGAGGGGGTGTGATCGGAGTGAGTGGAATGCCTCCTTGTTCTGAAAGTACTGACCTGGAAATGCTAAAAACATGGTCTGTAGACACTTCACTCCCCAAGAGAGGAGTGGGATCATCCGATGACTGCATCGGCATGACCACTTTCGCAACCAATGGTTGAATAGGCTGTGGGACTACATGGTCTAAAGGCACCTCACCCAACAAAAGAGGAGTGGGATCAGGTGATGACTGCATTGGCATGATCACTTTCACAACCAATGGATGAATAGGCTGCGAGACTACATGGTATAAAGGCACCTCACCCCCCAAAATAGGAGTGGGATCAACCGACGACTGCATTGGCATGACCACTTTCTTAGCCAATGGCTGAATAGACTGAGAGACCACATGGTCTAAAGGCACCTCACCCCTCAAAAGAGGAGTGGTATCAGCCGATGACTCCATTGGTGTGATCACTTTCTCAACCAATGGTTGAATAGGCTAAGAGACTACAAGTTCTAAAGGCACATCACCCCTCAAAAGAGGAGTGGGATCAGTCGATGACTGCATCGACATGATCACTTTATCAACCAATGGTTGAATAGGTTGAGAGAAAACCTAAGAAGACTCGAAATCATAAGAGCTTGCAGATAGGCACCACAATCTTTGTACCTCTGGAATGCCAAGGCACATATGAGTAAGGTGATCTCCCTTGCAAATATTATAAGGGAACTTATGATTACGTCCTATCCATATAGGTTTCCTAACAAAGTTGATGCCCCCAACATTACTAGTAGTGGTTGGTTGCATATCTCCAACATGACTTGCAGAGGTTGGTGATGGATCGATAACTTGACTTGCAGAGGCTATAGACCTATTACCAGTATGAATAGCATTGACTGGAATTTTCCCCCCAACATGACTTGCAGAGGGTGAGTGTGTGATCTCGGCATAACTTGTAGAGGTTGGGTGTTGGTCTTCAACGTGACTTGCAGAGGTTGTCAACCTATCTCCAACATGACTCGCATAGGTTGGTGATTTCTTCTTCCTATTCTTCCTCTTTCTATTTCGTTTAGACTTTCGATTACTAGTAACTGTACTTTCACCAAAGGAGGGAGAAGGAGGAGGAGAAGACTTTGTTGATGAAGAAACATCAACAGGGTTCCCATGACCTAATGTTCTTGACTGAGAAGCGTCAAGAGCATTCGAGACATTTGGAATGGTATCCAACCAAACTGGTAGTCCCACATTCAACCCAAGAATGTACAAAGTGGCCATCAAAGAGACACCAATGTTTCTAAAGAAGGGAAAATCATAAGAATCCCCTTGTGAAGGGGCTCCTTGGTTGGTAATAGGTATCGTTGGGAAATTTATCCCTGAATATCTTATTCAAAGGTTCTCCCTTTGTGGGATCATTCAAGTCCGTAAAAGTCTCACACACTGACTCTGAAGAACCAGTGTTATCAAAACAACGCTTATAAAGAGGCGGCTCCACGTTTCTAAGCGGAAGACTGAAAATTCCTCTCAACCGGCGGAGTGGGCAGTCTACCACCCTAGGTCAGAGAACCAAATACACAACTGACTAACTCACTATGGAAAACTTGGGAGCATAGATCACACACTAAAAGTTCCTAAAGCCAAATCAAGCAAACAACTAAATAGTTGGAAGAACAATTACACCAACCAACACTAGAGCAACTTACCAGTGCAAGTGCAACTTGAATACAGAAGCACCCTCCGGGTATACTATGAAAAGTGCGGCCCAATGTCTGCCCTACGTACTATGGTATACCCTCATGGTCACCTGTGTAAGTCCCTAAAAAGATAGGAAACTAGGTTGCCAACGCGTGAACAGTCACCAGGCGGGTACAGTCGAAAGTCAGGTAGACCACAATGAGCAGGGTATCGAGCCTGAAACCTGTCAAGGGTATCAAAGGAAAGTGGTCTGGAAGACAACTAAGGAACTCAAATGGATTCGAGACCCACAAAGCTCCATGGAAAATGCAATCGACGAAATCCCAAGACAAGCCCTCTATATGTGTTCTCCACTACTATTGGTCCAACTTTGGAGGGGTTATCTTTGCTACCTTTCTGCACGTGACCTCATGTTTAGCCCCTGTGCTAGAGGGGTGTCCTGGATAACTTTCATGATACTAGACTTTGACACTCCCCAAATCAGACTCCAATGTTTGATTTAATGGCCTTTAAGAGTTTCCTTTCCAATCTAATTCAAGGCCCTAACCCTAAACTAGTTGGTTGACCCTACAAACATAAAAATTCTAATGAATTTTAGATTTTGCATTAATTTTTATGGCTTGTCTTAAGTCAAAGGTTACGGTAGTGAAACTAATGGTGTTAAGACTCTTGCGGAAAATGATGAAACTTATATGAACACTAGCAAATAATGATTATATTTCTTATTTTTTTTTCCTTTTGAAATGCTTTTAAAATTAGAAGAAAACACAATGCTATGCTAATTTCTTTTTCTTTTTCAAATAACAATGCAAAGAAAATGCGAGGAAAGAAAGAGATCTAACAAACTAAGTTTTTTATTTTATATTTTCTTCCAATCAAAGAAGAAATAACAAAATATTCTAAAAGAAACTGATGAATGCACGATGCAACTCACTTTTCTTAAAATTTCAAGCAAAAAATAAGTTAAAAAGTCTACGAAACATAAGAAATGTTCTAAATGAAAAAGAAAGCTATAATAGAGTCCAAACCTAGGCTAATATTCTATGACAGAGACCAATAACCCTGAGAGATATAACTCTTGACAAGGAAAAGGATGATTGCCTCTCCTTAAACAAAAATTTTCTCAACAGGTACGCTGCTGACAGTTCAACAACCAGCGTGTGCAGGCGAGTTGTGTAAGGTCAGAGCACGTGTACACGCATGTAGACTGTATGTAGGCCGCGTGTACCTCTACAACTCTTCAAAACTGAAAAGACAAGAAATCAAGAACTGGTAGAGACTACTGGTATTGAGAACCAGAATCTCTTGAAGACTTAGAAACTTACTTTGACAGAAAAAGAAAACAATTGAAGGAAAATTTCATAGAACAATACCAATCTGAGGTGAAACCTAAGCTACAAAAATGCAAAAACAGAGACTAGAATGAGTTCCAGAAAATCGCTGAGAAGGATTACTTCTGACAGGGGAGAGGATGACTGCCTCTCTAAAATAAATTTTCTGAAATCATACACGCGACTAACACTTCCTCAGCTAGCGTGTACACGCGGGCTGTGTGAGGGTAGGGCGCGGGTACATGCGTGTAGACCTTATACAGGCCACGCGTACCTCTATGGTTCGTGGGAAAAAAAAGATGCATTCAAGCAAATAAATAAAGATAACTGGTATGGAAGACCAGAGTCGTTGTTAGCTCAGACTTTTGCAGAAACTTTAAAAACAAGGAATGAAACCAGTTTTTAAAAATACCCAAGGAAAATATTCCCAGAAACCCTATAGATCCCCAATACGGTCGCCAATCCTGTTGTGGGTGGAAATACCTCCTACAGACTAGCACTAAGGGTTTTATCATGCATGTATAAATTACCTAAAGATTCTTACTTTTTACCATCATCCCATACCTAAACCCCATTACTCATATGTAAATACAAGGCTCAAGAGATTAAGTTGACGTAACTTATTTTTCGTGTTTGATGTCGATCCCTTTTCACACTTGGTCGTTCTTTGACTGCAACTCTCCTCCCAATGCTAACCTTCATTCACTAAAGACAAACAAACAACTCCAGATGCATTTGATCTATGAACTAACGGGTTAAATATTTAATCGATCATACAATCAATATTCCAATAATGACAATCTCATATGGTGTGACAGGAAAAGCAATTCTTTTATTAACTTCACAATGATGCCTTACAATGACAAAGTCAGCTACTGCTCCTCGATCCTGGTCCTAGGCTCTTCTTCCACTGTCTTCCAACTGCTTTTCTCTATACTTCTCTTTGCACAATGATGGCTAAAGGTTTGGACAAAGGGAATGCTCAATCAGGTATAGTTTATTTACTGTGATTCTCCTCCTTTCAAATGGGACCCCTAAACCTTCTTTTATAGGCTAGAAGAAGCTAGGTATTTGGTCAAGTGACCAGCCATGCATGGCCGAAAGGTTTAGTTAACTTACCCAAGGCTGTGTGTTCCATCAACAACTTTCATTTTTGCATGCTTTTGTAGGTACACATGGGCTATCTCTTGGGTCAGCTAGCGTGTACACATGTGCAGTAATGGAGAAGGGCACATGGGTCTTTATAAAAGGGGTTTTTAAGAAGAGGTGTTCAACAGTGTTTTGGCAAAGAAGGAATCCGAGATGGCCTGATGCCAGGTAAGCATGTCTAGTGCAAATTAGGGTTATAACACAAGGGTAGACTTGTTGTAAAGGGGTTTGCACAAAAGAAAGGTATAGATTTTTATGAAATATTTTCTTCTGTTGTTAAAATGACTTCAATTAGAACTATTTTAAGTCTTGTGGCATTAGAAGATTTGCATCTTGAACAATTACATGTAAAAAAAAAAATTCTCCATGGGGATTTGGAGGAAGATATTTATATGCAGCATCCACAAGGGTATTAGGTCAAAGGAAAGGAGGATTTGGTATGTAGTTTGAAGAAGAGTTTGTATGTCCTAAAGAAATCTCCAAGGAAGTGGTATTTGAAGTTTGACTAGTTTATGAAAGGACAAGGTTATAGTATATGTCATTATGATCACTGTGTTATAAAATTATTTTAAAAGGCTAGAAAATGGAAGCTATATTATCTTTATATTGTATATAGATGGCATGCTTGTTGCATGGTCTAATATGTAGGATATAAATGTTCTCTAGAAGAAATTATCTAATTAATTTGAAATGAAGGATTTGGGTGTTGCAAAGAAAATCCTTGGTATGAAGATAACAAGAGACAAGAAAAATTGCAAATTGACATTGTCTCAGGGTGAGTACATAGAGAAGGTGTTGGAGAGGTTTAGAATGCAGAATGAAAAACTAGTTAGTACACCTTTGTACAACCATTGCAAATTAACTAAGGAAATGTGTCCCAAGACACAGGAGGAGATAGAATACATGTCCATGATCCCTTATT
>SNQJ01S0066151.1:12481-40406 GCA_010110895.2 Picea sitchensis
TGTTTGATGTCGATCCCTTTTCGTGCTTGGTCGTTCTTTGACTGCAACTCTCCTCCCAATGCTGACCTGCATTCACTAAAGACAAACAAAGAACTCCACATGCATTTGATCTATGAACTAACGGGTTAGATATTTAATCAATCATACAAATTATATTCCAATAATGACAATCTCATATGGCGGGACGGGAAAATAAATTCTTTTATTAACTTCACAATGATTCCTTACAATGAAAAAGTCAGTTACTGCTCCTCGATCCTGGTCCCGGGGTCTTCTTCCACTGTCTTCCAACTGCTTTTCTCTATACTTCTCTTTGCACAATGATGGCTAAAGGTTGGGACAAAGGGAATTCTCAATCGGGTATAGTTTCTTTACTATGATTCTCCTCCTTTCAAATGGGACCCCTAAACCTTATTTTATAGGCTAGAAGAAGCTAGGTATTTGGTTGAGTGACTGTCCATGCATGGCCAAAAGGTTTAGTTAACTTACCCAAAGTTGTGTGTTCCATCAACAAATTTCCTTTTTGCATGCTTTTGTAGGTACACACGAGCTGTCTTGGGTCAGCTAGCGTGTACATGCATGCAGTACTGGAGTAGGGCGCATGGGTCTTTATAAAAGGGGTTTTTAAGAAGAGGTGTTCAACAGTGTTTTGGCAAAGAAGGAATCTGAGATGGCCTGATGCCAGGTAATCATGCCTGGTGCAAATTAGGGTTATAACACAAGGATAGAATTGTTGTAAAGGGGTTTTCTCAAAAGAAAGGTATAGATTTTGATAAAATATTTTCTCCTATTGTTAAAATGACTTCAATTAGGACTATTTTAAGTCTTGTGGCATTAGAAGATTTGCATCTTGAACAGTTACATGTAAAAAAAAAAATCTCCATGGGGATTTGGAGGAAGATATTTATATGTAGCAGCCACAGGGGTATTAGGTCAAAGGAAAGGAGGATTTGGTATGTAGGTTGAAGAAGAGTTTGTATGTCCTGAAGAAAGCTCCAAGGAAGTGGTATTTGAATTTTGACATGTTTATGAAAGGACAAGGTTATAGTATATGTCATTATGATCACTGTGTTTATTTTAAAAGGCTAGAAAATGGAAGCTATATTATCTTTATATTGTATATAGATGGCATGCTTGTTGCACGGTCTAATATGTAGGATATAAATGTGCTCAAGAAGAAATTATCTAATTAATTTGAAATGAAGGATTTGGGTGTTGCAAAGAAAATCCTTGGTATGAAGATAAGAAGAGACAGGAAAAATCACAAATTGACATTGTCTCAAGGTGAGTACATAGAGAAGGTGTTGGAGAGGTTTAGAATGCAGAATGAAAAACTAGTTAGTACACCTTTGTACAACCATTGCAAATTAACTAAGGAAATGTGTCCCAAGACACGGGAGGAGATAGAATACATGTCCATGATCCCTTATTCATCAATAGTTGGCAACTTGATGTATGCGATGGTTTGCAAAAGACCAGATATTGCACATGCAGTGGGAGTTGTGAGAAGGTATATGAACAATCTAGGTAAAGAACATTGGGAGGAAGTAAAGTGGATTCTCAGGTATTTGAGAGGTATTGCTACTCATGAATTATGTTTTGGAGGTTCAGACATTGTTCTACAACGATATGTTGATTCAGATATGGAAAGTGATAAAGATAGCAGGAGGAGCACCACAAGGTTTGTTTTTACTATAGGTGGAATAACAATAAGTTGGATTTCGAAATTGCAAAAGGTTGTTTCACTTTCAACAACAAAAGCTGAGTATGTTGTAGCTACAGAGGCTAGTAAAGAAATGATTTGGTTACAAAGGTTTATGGAGAAATTGGGAAAGAAGCAAGAGAATCATAGGTTGTATTGTGACAGTGAGGGTGACATTCATCTTGTAAAGAACTCAACCTTCCATTCAAAGATGAAGCATATACACCTTAGGTATCACTTCATACAATCTATCTTGGAAGATGGACATTTGAAATTGGAAAAGATACACACTAGCCAAAATCCTGTAGACATGTTAACAATGGGAGTAACCATGGAGAAAATGAGTTCCTACTCAATTTGAGTTGGTCTTCAAGAATGAAGGTGAAGATGAGAAATTTTTCAGATCCAAGAAGGTCCATAGTCCAACAGATACAATAGTGGTGGACTTGTTGAGATCGATATCCAAGTGGGAGATTGTTGGTTGTGGAAGTTGATTATCTTCTTGATTCATATGTCTTTGTTTTCAGTCATGTTTATACCCCATGAATACTTTACACCCTAGAAGAATGTACACTCCATGTAGGGGAGTGTAGTTGGGGGGTTACCCCCCCTATGGGATCCGGGGGAAAGTGAGCCCCTAGCGGGGGTTCGGGGCAGAAGCCCTGGAAGAAAAAATTACCTTGTAAATGTATATTGTAACTTCATTGTAAATTTGGACCATTCATTATAAGGTCATAGGTCTGGCGATAGAGGTTATATTAGGGTTTTTTTCCTTAGAAGGAAACCCTCTTTTATGAGGGAAATGTATTGTGGTTATGCATCATTGTGAATATTGTATTCTAAGTTAGGAGACTATGAGAGAAAGAAGAGAAAGTTACAACGGGTGTGTTGTAGGTTGTATCCCTTCATTTGATGGATAATAATAAAGGAAGGACCTGGAAAATTCTCTGGTGGACATAGCCCACACTTGGTGAACCACATATATTTGTGTCTCTATTGTATTGTATATCTTTTGTGTTTTATTTCCGAATTTGTTTTATTTTATTGATCTGTGATCTTGTTTTTCTAACAAAATATTCTGGTGGAGTATCCTTCCAGTGAATAAAAAATTTCTTGATGGTATGTTGATGGAGGTGATGCTCTCACTAGTCCCAGATGGTTTGTGTTTGCAGCCAAATAGAACCTTCTTCATCTAAATCTGGTAGGATGGTATGGGTGTGGCATTTGATTACAACCACTTTCTTCAAGCATGAGACATGAAAAATAGGATGTATCTTGGAGTAACTAGGAAAATCTAACTAATAGGACATTGGCTCCACGCGTTTGAGAATAGAATAAGGACCATAAAATTTTGGTGCATGTTTCTGACACTGTTTAAATTTAACCTGATCTTTAACCATTACTTGCATGTGAATTTTTTTAATTGTTAACCATCTTTATGAATGAAAAATTAAAGAACATTCATTAAGCACATAAACTTGTAAGCAAAGTATCTATGAACAAGAATTGGTAACGAAGTTCACCAGACTTCCTGGCTACGTCTCCAGACCACTTTCCAAATGGGAAGGATGATAGATTAAGTATTCAAATGCTTACAAAGTGACTTCTGATTTCTCTCTGTCATATACTGTAACAGACTTCAACAACAGTTGCAAGATGAAATTCTGAGACTTTTAAGTATAAACATGGATACCTTTCTGTGTATCTGGAAGGTTCTGTGAGCACTTTTCTGTCTATATGCCTGAATGAAAAACTGAAGCTGGATCTGGAATCCTTGCGAAAAATCGAGACTTTTGAGTATAAACTTGATATATTTCAGAAACTAGACTCTGAATGCCCTTTTTCGCACAATTCCCAAATCTGCCCCTAATTGTACAGTCTGTACGGCCTCGGGATGCATGCCAATTATGAACCACCTCAAACTGTGTGCAAAAACCACCTCGGTCTACATGCAAATTCACTTCGGTCACTGTGAAACATCACCTTGAATTGCGTGTCTGTCTCTGCCTGCATCAAAACTCCTTCTCGAGATTCGTGCACATGCCTCATTTAAATAATAAAATCAAAACCCAAAAAGGGGCGTGGGCCATGGGCCACGTGCCCACCCAATTCTCTCTCATTTATTCACCTTTTAAGGTTTTTGCGCCACCCATTGACACGTCTCATAGCGTTGGCGTGTTGGTAGTTGTGGTTGTTATAGTGGTTAGGGTGGGGCAGAAGTCCCGGGGTCAAACCTGCGGGCTTCCCCTCCTTGGTGCGATTTGGTATATATTTGTTT
Source organism: Picea sitchensis (assembly GCA_010110895.2). Lineage (NCBI taxonomy): Eukaryota > Viridiplantae > Streptophyta > Pinopsida > Pinales > Pinaceae > Picea > Picea sitchensis. Next base: position 16,462 of record SNQJ01S0066151.1, read on the forward strand.
TAACATATGGTATGTATGCGGTGGTGATTTGGTATATCATATGTTTATTTAACATATGGTTTATAGCATGGTTTTAATACTATAGTTTGCGCATCATATAGTTGGCATGATTTTTAATACCTATATATTATATGGTGCGCTTTGCTATAGTATGACATTTGGTTTTTGATATTATGTTTTGGGTTTTTACATATGGTTTTGATATATTTAAATACCAAGGGGATGCCTTGGTGTTGGAAAGGTCAAGGGCCCACCCCTTTTTTTTCTAACCATTTTTAACCCATTTCTAACCATCTTTGACATAACTTCCATTGTTCATACCTTTGTTACCTGGAGGCTGTTTTTCATGAAAAAAACGTCACCAGAAAGATGTTGACGAGCTCTTCCACTTTGTAAGCTTTACTTTGCATTTTGAATACTTTAACTCTATCGAATTTTGAGATGATACACCTGGATCAATCTAAATCTGGTAGGATGGTATGGGTGTGTCATTTGATTACAATCACTTTCTTCAAGCATGAGACATGAAAAATAGGATGTATCTTGGAGTGACTAGGAAAATATAACCGATAGGACATTGGCTCCACGCGTTTGAGAATAGAATAAGGACCATAAAATTTTGGTGCATGTTTCTGACACTGTTGGTATTTTTTTGAAGTCTTACTGTATGGTTGGAGACAAAGAAACACCTAAACCCCTTCACCAAATTGACATTCATAATGACCCTGATCTGCCTATTGCTTCATGCGGTTTTGATCCATTACCAAATTTTATTTGAGAGTATGAAGAATGGGCATGCATATGGTAAGATTTTGGTCAAGATCCTGAGCCTTGGAGACACCCATATGTATGAGAGAACTGATGGTGGCTTCTATTTGTAGACCACTTCAAAAGGAGTCATGCAAGTGGTAGTACGATAAGAGGTGTTGTACCATAGTTCAACTAGGGGTAACCATTGAACCCATTGATGTTTTTTGCTAGATACAAAACACCTTAAATACATTTCCAAACACTTGTTGAATAATTTTGTTTGGCCATCAATCCAGGGATGATAAGTTTTGCTAAGATGCAATCGTGTTCCCTGGAGCCTGAATAATTCTTGCCAGAAATTGTTGGTAAAATTGGGAGCACGGTAAAAAACAATAGAATGAGGCATTCGATGGAGTTTGAATATATTATCCAAAAAACATTGAGCCACTATGGATATTATGAATGGGTGTTGAAGTGCATAGAAATGAGAATATTTGGAAAGACGATACACTACCACCATGATGATTGACTTATTTCCTGATTTGGGTAAGCCAACGATGAAATCCATAGAAATATTCATCCAAATAGTAGGTGGAAGCAGAAGTGGATGGAGTGTGCTAGGAGGTTTGATAGTGATGCAGGAGAATCATCAGCAAGTACACGTGGTAGGACAACTCAGTGCCCAAGATCCAACCCAAAGTCTCGAATGCTAGCCAGTACTGCAAATATTTTGAAGCGATAGAAAAAAAGAGGAAACATCACACACGTGGAGACAAAATGAGCATGCGTGACTTGGGAGCTTAACCCTAGTCTCAATGTAACTGCAATTAGATAGCAGTTAAATTGTTTCTTTTGTATAAAGAGAGATTTTGTATGCCCAAAAGAGGGGTTACAAGAATTATGAGCAAGTAGGAATCTCAGAGTAGTAGTTGTTGCTTTGATTTTAGCTATAACCATTTTCTTGATTTTGAATGAAGATAACAGAGAAACATTGACCCAATGTATGGTGTGAATAGTGTTTATGATTTCTCTATTGTTGTCTTTACATTTTAAATAATGAATGAATCTTGCTACGAGTGTATGTAGCTTTGAAATGATTTCATAAGAATTTAAATCGCTTTTCTTCATGAGCCGGTGCAAGGTGTGCACACATTCTACAAGGAGTGCGTTGGTAGGGTCTATTTCAACTCATAAAGATCAGAAGAAATAGTGTAATACTTTCTTTGCAGGAAGTGTAAAGCGACTGCCACAAGGAGTGCACATTCGTCGCAAGAACTCAAATCTTGTGCAAAGATCTGTTGCAAAGAGTGCACAGACCTAGAATTCAACAAAAAGTTGAAGGGAATCTGTAAAGAAGTCGAAGGATGAGAGTGGAAGAATGCTAGGAACGAGAGAAAGGATTCTTTTCAAGAATCTTTGGATCCGATTTGATGAATTTCCAAGCAAAGAAAGAAGTTCTTGGGAGATCAAAATATTTGGAGAGATCAAGCTAAGGAGGAGTAGCACTTTCCAAGAAGCACGAATGAGATCCAAGAAATGGACTCATAGGAAGGATATAGATCAAAGCCTTTAAATCCTTTCAAAAATTTTCTAAGTCTGAAGAAATCTTTAGTTCAGAGGGAAGATCTAGACCATCCAATCAGCGTCCAGAAAATGAGGAGCAAGTACAGAGGAGGAAAGATATCAACTGTTTGATCTGATTGTAAACAGATCATTGTCGTATGATCAAGGTAAAGTGCACTAACATTAAATATTTGAACTTACACAGGAGGAACAAGGTCACTAAATTCTGAAATTATCAGAACCATCCATCATGACAGGACATGTGGCGAGAGATCAACATTTCGCTGACTCGCTAAGTGGAAAGGTCAAAGAAAAGAGTTATGAACATTCTCCAAGTGCGAACTCATGAAAATATCAAAGTCGTTGATTGTTTTGAAATCATTGAAACAATCTGTTATCAAGGAGGATACATGGTAAGAGATCAACATTTCGCTGACTCATGACTCGAAGGAGTAAAAGGTTGAGTCTCGAGAACTCGTGAAATGTGAAATCACGACATGATCTGAGCCATTGATCAAAGGGGAGATCTGGACGTTTGATCTAGCGCCATCACAATTTTGGCTATTGGGAGAATGGAGGCAAGTAGACTCCAAAGTCACGAATCGAAAAATCGTGAAAAGATCATAGCCATTGATAGAAGGAGGGATTTGAACCATAGATCTGGTTTTGTCGGGACTTCGCAATTTGGGAAATCAGAGGTAAGAGTTCTGAGAACTCGCGAAACCCGAAACCACAAATATTTGATATGATTCATTGGTTCGAGAAGAGATCTGGATCATTGAGTGTCTAGAGAGATGATTCATGACGTGTGAACTCACGAGACACGAAATCATGAAGTGCTCAAAAGATTGGCCCACAATCATAGAAAATGGTCACATTGGTGAAGGGGAATAGAGGGGCTAGCATGCGCTAGGCTCCTGTCAGGATTTCAAAAGTTAGGAGAGTCAGAGTGACTCACATGAAAAGGCCCGATATGCGAAGTCACACTGCACCTTTCAATTAGGCGACTGCTCATAGCCTTAGTCACATAAAGGGAGGGATTTATCCAGGAGAGTTAGCGTCTAAACATGTTGAAGCTTAAAGGTGTTAAGAAGAAATTTGTGGGTTCCATATAACCTATTCTTCAAGGGAAAGAGGGTCTGTTAAGTGGATTTGAGGTTCTTGAGGGCTAAAGAGTCAATCAAACTCAGTTTCTTGATCGATCCTAGATCGGGAGGTCACGCAGTCCTTAGGAGAGAAGGGAGGTTTGCATGAAGTGGTATCAAAGCTGATTTTCGTCTGTAGATTTTAGGCGATGGAGAAAAAGAACTTGAAGTTGTACTATGTGTGTAAGAGATAGTCAACACAATGCTGCCAAGGAGATGAGGGGAGCCACCTTTAGCCAGTCGCATTGTAGAAAGAGATATGCGAGAACTTCGTGAAAGGTTAGAAGTGATGGAAGTAGCATATAGCAGAGCATCTGATGCTGGAGACGTCGACGACGTAGAGAAATAAGATGTAGAAGTTGAAGAAGCTGTAGGGAAACACGTTGTCGAAGAATGCTTGCTAAGAGCAGTTGTTAGATTGGGAGCTAGAGCCAAGATAGAGGTCCCGATGTATGAAGGAAATTTGGATGTTGAAGAACTATTGGATTGGATAAGGTCCATGGAAAAACATTTCAATTATGAATATTTTGATGGGGAGAAAAGGGTGAGACATGCTATCACCAGGCTTAAAGGACACCCAACATTGTGGTGGGATGAACTAAAGGCTGAGAGGAGAAGTAGAGGCAAACAAAACATAAATAATTGGGACAAAATGATAGCCAAGTTGAAGGCTAAATTAATTCCCAAACATTATCAGATCAATCTATTCAGGAAGTTGTAAAACCTAATATAGAAGGGTATGACATTCAAAGAATACATAGAGTATTTCTACAAGCTGAACATCAGAGTTGGACAAAGAGAGCAGGATGAAGAAAAATTTTCCATGTATATGAATGGCCTGAGGTATGAAATCCAGGATGAGCTCAACATGATGTCGGTAAGGATAGTGGAGGATGCTTATCAGTTTGTGTTGAAGGTAGAAGAGAAGTTGGCCAGAAAACAAATCTAACGAGGTAGAGGTAAAATCTCAGCCTTGAAAAAAGGCAAGGGATTTTCCCATGACAAAGCACATAATTCCAAATACGAGGCTGAAACTCCACACAGTCACTCGGAAAGAGGAATAAGTTCTCGAGGAATACAGGGTGGTGGAACAAACTCTTCTAGAAGAAGAGGTAGATGAGGAATAATATGTTACGCCTGTGGAAATACAGGGCATATGTCTTGGGAATGCCCCGAGAAAATAAAGAAGGAGGAGAAGTTCACATTTTGGAAGCACAAAGAGAGATTGTTGAAGCAGAGGGAGTAGAGGATGGACCATCCTTGATGATGAGAAAGGTTCTCTTAAAACCAGAGGCAGAAGTTAAAAATATGGTACAAAGGAACAGTCTATTCAGGACAACTTGCAAGACTAAATACAAATTATGCAAGGTGATAATTGACAGTGGGAGCACTGATAACTTAGTATCCAAAGAGATGGTGGAGAAATTGGAGCTAGATATAATTGCACAACTAGAGCCATATAAAGTCTCATGGTTGCAGAAAGGACACCAGGTAATGGTTACTAAACAATGCTTGGTTGAATTTAAGATAGGAGGATATAGAGATGAAATTTTGTGTGATGTAATTCCCATGGATGTATGCCATATTTTGTTGGGAATACCATGGCAGTTTGACAGGAATGTCATGCATGATGGGAGGAAGAATACATACACCTTGGAGAAGAATGGTAGAACACACATGTTGCTGCCAATAGAGGAGAAGAAAGTGAAATAGGAAGCCAACACAAGCATACTCCTCATGAGTGGGAAGGAACTACTGAAAGAAGTAAAGAAAGAATAGGAGATGCAGTTTGCTATGGTGAGGAAACCCAGAGTTATCCTTACAAGTACTTCAATGGATGATTTGCCTGAAGAAGTTCAGGAATTATTGGATAATTTTGCTGACATAATGGTGGATGAACTGCCTAACTCATTGCCACCCATCAAAAGTATCAGTCATCATATCGATTTTATACCAGGAGAAAGTCTGCCAAACAAAGCAGCTTACAGAATGATGCCTCGAGAGAATGAGGAGGTAAAGAACCAAGTCCAGGAATTGTTAGACAAGGTTTTGGTCAGAGAGAGCTTGAGTCCATGCACAGTGCCAATTGTGTTGATTCCAAAGAAATATGGAGGATGGATAATGTGTATAGACTCGAGAGCCATCAATAAGATCACTATCAGGTATAGATTCCCTTTTCCAAGAATAGATGATTTGATAGACTGTTTAAGTGGAGAAAATTTCTTTTCTAAGATAGATTTGAAAAGTTGATATCACCAAATCAGAATGAGGGAAGGTGATGAGCGGAAGATAACCTTTAAGAAAAATGAAGGTTTTTATGAGTGGCTTGTTATGCCATTTGGCTTAACCAATGCCCTGATTACTTTTATGAGGTTGACGAATGAAATACTAAAAGATTTCATTGGAAAGTGTGTGGTTGTGTATCTAGATGATATATTGATCTTTAGCAAGATTAAAGAGGAGCATTTGAGGCATCTGACATTAGTGATGATGAGACTACAACAGAAGAAGTTGTTGATAAACCTGAAGAAGTCCTCTTTTATGAGGACATAACTCATTTACTTGGGTTTTGTGATCTCTTCAAATGAACTAAAGATGGATCCATAGAAGGTGAAAGCAATCAAAGAATGGTCATCACCGAGGAGCATGTTTGAGGTAAGAAGCTTCCATGGATTAATGAGTTTCTATAGGAAGTTCATTTGATATTTGAGTGGAATTTGTGCACCAATAATGGATACAATGAAGAAGATTCACAAGTCTTTTAAATGGATAGAGGAGGCCTGGAAGAACTTAAATACAATGAAGAAGAAAGTAATGGAGCGACCAATTCTGGTCTTTCCAAATTTTGAGAAGACGTTTCAGGTAAGGTGTGATTCAACTGCCATTGCAATTGGAGGTGTTTTGAGCTAGGACAATAGACATGTTTCTTACTTCAGCGAGAAGATGAATGAGACTAAGAGAAAATACTCCACCTATGACAAGGATTTTTATGCCATAATCCAAGCCCTGAAGAAATGGAGACATTACCTTGTCCCACAAGAATTTGTCTTGTATAGCGATAACCAAGCTTTACAATTCATAACCAGACAGGAAAAATTGTATCAAAGGCATGCGAACTAGATTGGGTATATGAAAAATTTTACTTTTGTCATAAAACATATTGCTGGGAACGCTAACAAAGTTGTTGATGCATTGGCCAGGAGATGTTTGACTCTATAGGAATTTTAGTTAAAGACCTTAAGGTTTGAACACCTTGAGGAAATGTACAGTGATGATCCAAACTTCAAGGAAGAATACGAAGAATGCACAAATTTTGTGCTGAGAGATAGGAGCCAAAGAACAGAGTATATGATTCAAGAGGGATTTTTGTTCAAGGGAAATCAATTGTGCATACCAAAATGCTCAATGAGGGATAACCTTTTGAAGGAAAAACATAGTGGAGGATTGGCTGGACATTTTGGCCATGATAATAAATTTGCACAGTTGAGATGTTCATACTATTGGCCAGGTATGAGAATAGATGTAATACAATTCGTGAACAGATGCAGAATCTGTCAACATGCAAAAGGTAAAAGAAAGAACACTGGATTGTATTAACCATTTCCCATACCAAAGAGGCCTTGGAATGCAATAAGCATGGATTTTGTGTTGGGACTGCCAAGAAGACAAAGAGGATGTGATTCCATATTTGTGGTGGTGGATAGATTTTCCAAGATGGCACACTTTATCCCATGTCAGAAGAATAGTGATGCAACAAATGTTGCAAACATGTTTTTCAAGGAAGTTGTGAGACTTCACGGCCTACCCCGAAGCATTGTCACGGACAAAGACAAAAAATTTGTTGGTCATTTTTGGAGAACACCGTGGAAGATGTTAGGGACAGATTTTTCCTTCATCTCATCTTATCAGCCTCAAACAGATGGGTAGACTGAGGTGGTAAACATAAGTTTGGGAAACTTATTGAGGAGTCTAGTACTGAGAACCATAATCAATGGGATCAGATTCTACCACAATCATAATTTGCATACAATGACTCACCAAACAGAAGCACTGGGAAGATCCTGTTCCGAATATTGTATGGAATGCAACCCAGGGGAGTATCTGAGTTGAGATACTTGGAACAACGTGAGATCATAAGCGTTGGACCAGAATATTTCTCTGTAGAAATGAAGAAGCTCCATAGCCAGATCAGGGGGAAGTTGCAGAATTCTAGCCAAGAGTACAAACGTAGAGCTGATCAACATCGCAGAGAAATCCAATTTGAAATAGGAGATCGGGTTCTAGCACATCTCAGGAAGGAAAGGTTCCCTAGGGGAACATATAACAAGATAAAGATGAAGAATATAGGACCATGTAAGATCTTGACGAGGTTTGATGCCAACGCCTATGAGATTGAGCTGCTAGATGATGTGGAGATATCTCCCATATTCAACATCTCAAAATTGTATCCTTACAGGAAGGATGACACGGAGGGATGAGAAGATCAAGGGAAGATTCAGTGGGAGAAAAAAATGATTATAGCAGAAAAACCACAGATGGAAAAGATCGTTGATCAAAGGATTAGTAAGAAGACCAATAGGAGGACCTATTTTGAATATCTGGTCAAGTGGAAGGGACACCCAATAGAAGATGTCAGTTGGGAAAGTGAAGATGATATCCAAAAGCATGGAAAGTCGTTACAGAAGATCATGGACAGGAGTCCATGAATTTTTGTCCAGCGGGAGTATGATGCAGGAGCATCGTCAACAAGTACACATGGCAGGACAACTCAATGCCCGAGAGACAATCCAGAGTCTCGAACGCTAGCCAGTACTGCAATTGAAGCGATAGAAACCAAAAGAGTAAAGATCACATGCGTGGAGACAAAATGAACATGCGTGACTTGGGAGCTTAACCCTAGTCTTAATGTAACCACAATTAGATAGAAAATAGTTTGTTTCATTTGTATAAAGAGAGATTTTGTATGCCCAAAAGAGGGGTTATGGGAATTATGAGCAAGTAGGAATATCAGAGTAGTAGTTGTCGCTTTGATTTTAGCTGTAACCATTTTCTTGAATTTGAATGAAGATAATAGAGAAACATTGACCCAATGTATGGTGTGAATAGTGTTTTCAATTTATTTGTTGTTGTCTTAATCTTTTCAAGAATGAATGAATCTTGCTACGAGTGTATGTAGCTTTGAAATGATTGCATAAGAATTTAAATCTCTTTTCTTCATGAGCTGGTGCAAGGTGTGCACACAGTCCACAAGGAGTGCGTTGACAGGGTCTGTTTTGACTTGTAAAGCTCAGAAGAAATAATGTAAGATTTTCTTTGCAGGAAGTGTAAAGTGACTGCTGCAAGGAGTGCACATTAGTCATAGTAAATTGAATCTTGTGTAAAGATCTATTGCAAATAGTGAAAAGACCTGGAATTCAATGAAGAGTCGAAGCGACTCTGTAAAGAAGTCAAAGGACAAGAGTGGAAGAACGCCAAGAAGGTGAGAAAGGATTATTTTCAAGAATATTTGGATCTGAGTTGATGAATTTCCCAGAAAAGAAAGAAGTGCTTGGGAGATCGAAATCTTTGGAGAGATCAAGCTCAGGAGGAGTAGCACTTTCCAAGAAGCGCGAATGAGATCCAAGAAATGGACTCACAGGAAGGATAAAGGTCAAAGCCTTTAAATAATTTTGAAAATATTCTAAGATTGAAGAAAACTTTAGCTCGGAGGGAATATCTGGACCATCTGATCAGCGTCCAGACAATGAGGAGAAAGTATAGAGGAGGAAATATATCAACCATTTGATATGAGTGGCAGCGTATCGTAGCCGTCCATTCAAGGTAAATTTCACTAACACTAAAGCTTTGAACATACATAGGAGGAACAGGTCATGAAATGCCAAAGTCATCGGAACCGTCCATCATGATAGGACACGTTGCAAGAGATCATGATTTCGCTGACTCGCAGAGTGGAAAGGTCAAAGAGCAGAGTTTTGAGGATTCACGAAGTGTGAACTTGTGAAAAGACCATAGCCATTGATCATTCTGAAATCATCGAGATTGTCTTTTGTCAAGGAGGACACATGGAGAGAGATCAACATTTCGGTGACTCGTGACTCGAAGGAGTCAAAGATTGAGTCGCGAGAACTCGCGAAATGTAAAATCTAGACATGATCTGAGTCGTTGATCAAAGGGTATATCTGGACTGTTGATCTAGCACCATCGCAATTTTGGCTATCAAGAGAATGGATGCAAGGAGACTCCAAAGTCGTGAATCGTGAAATCACGAAAAGATCACATTTGTTGATCGAAGGAGGGATTTGATCTATAGATTTGGTTTTGTCGGAACTTTGCAACTCCAAAAATCAAAGATAAGAGTTATGGGAACTTGCAAAACCCATAACCGCAAAGATTTGATCTAAGTCGTCGGTTTGAGAAGAGATCTAGACCGTTGATCATCTAGGGAGACGATTTGTGAAGTGTGAACTCACGAGACGCAAAATCACGAAAGGAGAAATCGTGAAGTGCTCGAACTATTGGCCCATGGTCATAGCGAAGGGTCACATCGGTGAAGGGGAATAGAGGGGCTAGCATGCACTAGGCTCTTGTTGGGATTTTGAAAGTTAAGAGAGTCAGAGTGAATCACATGCAAAGTCCTGATACACGAAGCCACGACACACCTTTCGATTAGGGGAATGGTCACATCCTTAGTCACATAAAGGGAGGGGTTTAACTAGGAGAGTTAGCGTCTAAACACATTGAAGATTAAATGTGTTACGAAGAAAGTTGTGGGTTCCATATAACTTTTTATTTAAGGGAAAGAGGGCCTATTAAGTGGATTTGAGGTTCTTGAGGGCCAAAGAGTCAATCAGACTCAGTTTCTTGATCGATACTAGACCAAGAGGTCACGCAGTCCTTAGGAGAGAAGAGGGGTATGCATCAGATAGTCTCACCCTTATTGCATTGACATGTATCATATTCTACCACAAAGGTTTCAATGTCCTATTTCATACCATCCTAGAAGAAAGATCATTTGAACCGTTCATAAGATTTGGTAAAACCTGAATGGCCAACTATAGGCGAAGCATGAAACATAAAGAGCACCTTGGATTTAAGTGCCGACTGTTTCTTAGATCAAAGTGACCTTTATATAGAAACTTGTCATTGTGCCAAGAGTATCTTGGAGTAGCTTGGGGATCCTATTGAAGTTTTTGTATCAGGCCAGAAATTTTGGGATCTTACAACCATTCATGTCTAATATCTTGAAGACAATTGATGAATATGAATGAGAGGGAAAAGAGGGACCCTTATTCTTCATATTTCCTGGAAAGAGCATCAACCACCGCATTTTATTTTCCCTTCTTATAAATAATATCATAATCATATCCAAATAGTTTGGTCACCCAATTTTGTTGTTTCAGGGATGAAATTCATTGTTTCAGGAAGTACATGGGGCTTTGATGATCCATATTAATTTGGAAGCATTTTCCCATTAAATAAGGGCGTCAAATATCCACTTCATGAAAAATAGCCAACATTTATTTTCATAAATCGATTTCCCCAAATGTCGGTTTGGAAAATGTTTTTTGGTGAAAGCCAAAGGTCGTCCATCTTGCATGATGACTACCCCAATTCCTCTCCCTAATGCATTAGATTCCAGAAAAAATGTCTTGGTGAATTCAGGTAGGGCCAATCTAGGAGTAGTGTAGATAGCGTATTTTGGAAGATTGTTTTTTGTCATTGATGTCAACCCTAGTCATTGGTTTTGGACCGCAAGACTGATGAAGGTATTTGGGCATGAAGGACAATGCACATGCAGATACAACACCCATGGATGGATAGTATACATCATGCTATTTTTGGTGGTAGCTGGCATGCCATGTGGATCTTCATGGTTGAGGAGAAATGAATTTTTGAATATGACAAAGTGAATTGAAGAAGGAAGTACAGGTCGGCCCTGAAGATAATTAAAGAAAATAATTACAAAATAAGAAAGTCTCAGGTCGGCCCTAATGTTAAAAGGAAGTAACATAAAGGGTATAAATACATCTCATTAAACATTAATTTTTCAACACACACAAGTTTGTCAATGAACAAGGATATATAAGTTAGATTTCAAGGGAAATCTGAAGTAAAGAAGGCTGGATTTCAAGGGAGGATGAAGTCTTTTGGTGACGTGTTCTAAGGTATGTTATTTATAGATCATCTTACCATTTTCGCTATAAAAAATTTTCTAGAATGATTCAGATGATGAAATTGGTATGGTATTGAGAAGACATATATAGGTACCTGTGGTAAAAACTTCATCTCTTCATTCTCTATAAGTTTGGAGATACACTCTGTGGAAGATAGGGTTTTTTACTAGTCCTGAAGCTAGTCATAAACAGGTGTTCCGGGTCAAAAACTCATAACATATTCATAGAGAATCCAAATGAAGCGAGACAAAATGAATTGTAAAGAGTACAGGTTTTAGTTTCCTGTGTAAAAATTTCATAATATGATGTTAACAATTGAACGCGGGGCATTTTGTACAAGTTCGCTCTCCTAAATAAACCATAATTGAATAAGGTCTGCCATTTTCTCTATTACTCCTTTTCTGGGAGGATTCAAGGAGTGAAACTTGGAGGCGTTTCAGAGAACACATTGAGTAATATTATCTATAGGATCACAATATTCCAAGAAGTGAATAATTTCAAAAGTTGAATAAGTCTCAGGAAGCATTATCAGGTTCTATGTGATGGTTGGTTGATGGTGATAATTTAATGTAAAGTTTTATTATCTCTCATATATTCTTAGGTGGAAGGAAGGGGAAAGGATGGAGAGGTAAACCCTCTCTTGATATTTTAAGATTGTATCTTCCTTTTGGAATTTTATCCCTCCCTTTATATTTGGAATTTGTAGCTACCTTTGAAAGTCATTACTTCTCTTGAACAATAACTATTGATTATTTCTCATATATTGTGCATGTTGTATTGTGGTGTATTGTGGTGTATTGGTGTAACTATTATACTATTCTTCATTTCTAATTGGATATAATTGAATGGTTTAAGTACAAGTTGAAGTTGTTTTAAAATTTTACTTGATACTGATTCACCACCATCTCAGTATCAACAATTGGTTTCAGAGTAGGTTTCCTTCAAAACAGTTTAACCACTGGAAGGAAAATCTTGAGCAGAGATGGATGACACTGAGCACATTTCAAATGGGATTCAACGATTTGATGGAAGAAATTATGCATACTGGAGTGATAGAGTGAAAAATTACCTAACATATTTGGGATTAGACATTTTTTACTCGGTTGTAAAGGGCTATGTAATCCCAAATAATCCTCCAACCGATCCAAATGAGAGGAAACTTATGAGTTATTATAGGAGCCAAAAATGTTATTATAGGAGCATTGGCACCAACCATTTCTAGAAAAGTGATGGGTTACAACACTTCTAAAGAGGTATGGGACAAACTCAAGAGTATCTATGAAGGTGATCCAAAAGTTAAGCAGGTCAAGCTTCAATGACATAGAGAAGAATTTGAAAATTTGAAGATGGATGAAAAGGAAGATATTGCAACATATTTTCTTAGATTTGATGAAGTTGTTAGTGCTATCAGAGGATTATGTCAAGATCTCAATGAATCCTTGGTTGTACAAAAAGTGTTGAGATCACTTCTTTTGAAGTATGATGCTAAGGTCCTCTCCATTGAAGAAACTAGGGACTTGACCAAAATGATAATGGATGCATTACATGGGTCTATTATAGCATATGAAATGAGAATAAGTGTAGAAAGTGACCAGCTAAACAATGAAGCAGCCTTTAAATCCATAAAAAAGAAAAAAGACAAGGATAATGACCTTGATGAAGAAATAACAAATTTTGTAAGAAGGTTCCATAAGGGAACTAGAAGATACAAAGGTAAGTCTCCTCTCAATTTCTTTAACTGTGGTAGAATAGGACATATTGTTGAAAACTGCTACTATAAAAAGAGAAGTCTCAACAATAAAAAGAGATTCTACTCCAAGGATGATGAAATCTCCTTAAATGAGAGTGATGAAGAAGATAACGGTGGAGGAGAATTCCTCTTCACAACCCAAGAAACCCAGGAAGACGATCACACGAGTTCTAAAGAAGAAGAAAGCATTTTTGAAGAAGATTCAAATGAAGAAACCAACCTTGATTCCTTTTGGGGATACAAAGACAACGTAGAGAATGAACAAGAAGATGAGAATATTGAAAATTGTAAGCATGTTGAAGCTGAAAATAACAAGCTTAGAAGCACAAACATAATACTAAAAGGTGAATTGAGTATTTTTGAAGAAGCGAATTACAGGCTTGAAAAGACCATTGGTAGCTTGAAGAAACAATTAGAGGATTATGAGAAATTGAAAGCATAATTGGATCACACAAGAACAATAGAAAAGTTTGAAGAAGTTCAAAAAAAGAACGGAAAAATTAGATGAGATCCTTAGCAGTCAAAAATATCCAAATGAAAAGACATGACTAGGATACAATGACAGTTTGAAGACAACAAAACAAGAGAAGGAAGATGAAAAGGATGAAACCAACACTCCATAGCAAGTTGAACAACAGGATAGAAGACTAGAATTCAGAAGGAATGAGACATCAAGAGGATCCTCTCCCATCAGGTATCAAAGAAATAATTATGAAGGAAAATACAAAAGAATAAACTGTGAACCCAGATGGAATACAACACAAAGAAGATCACTTACGCCCAGGTATCAAAATTTATTTCTTGGACATTGTTATACTTGTGGAAATTTTGGACATAAGGCAATCAATTGTAGAATCAATGAAAGGAATAACTATGCAAGCTACATGAATTTTGAAATAATATATATGGAAATGTTCGTAGACCCGTCAACATAAATTATAATCCATTTGAACCATTAATGGATCAAAATATTGTATGTTACAAGTGTAATAATCTTGGTCAAAAAGCATGAGATTACAAAGAGATGAAGGAAGATAATCATATGCCAAATGTCCCTATACCAACTACAACATGGAAAAGGAAATAAATTCCACACAGTCAAAACTGTCGAATAACATTGGTCCCTAAATAATGCGAAGAATAAGATTAATGGTTCATATACAGTGTGTTCTCATCTCATATGACTGAAGATCAAAGAAACTTTTTCAGTTTGAAGAAAAATGGTGGAAATGTTGCATTTGGAGATGACTCATATAACAAAATACTTAGAAAAGGAACTGTAAATATTGGAAGTGAAAATGTAAAAGTAGGAAAAGTCCTATTGGTTGAATATATGAAGCATAATCTCCTTAGTGTCAGCAAAATATTTGATCAAGGATACACTCTTATGTTTGACTCCCGAAAATGTAAAATCAGAGAAAACAACTCAGGAAGATTGGTTGAAACTAAAACAAGAAGACCATACAACATATACATCCTATATATGAAGAAGAGAGAGAAGAAAAAATCCACACAAAAGGATTTAAAGGAAGAAAAAGTCACAGAGACCAAAAATAAGGATGAAGTATTATTGAGTGCCACATGTTCAGGGGGAGTAGCCCCAAAGAAGAAGGTCACCTTATGCCATTGAACTTAGGAGGACCAACCCCACCCTTTGACATTGATGTCAAAGGGGGAGATAAATTGGGATCATGATGACAGGGGGAGAATGAGTGTTTCCATCAGTGAAAAAGGGGGAGATTGTTGGAAGATTGGTTGTTTTCATTGATGTCAACCCTAGTCATTGGTTTTGGACCGCAACATTGATGAAGGTATTTGGACATGAAGGATATTACACATGAATATACAACACCCATGGATGGATAGTATACATCATTTTGTTTCCGGTGGTAGGTGGCATGTCATGTGGATCCTAACAGTTGACGAGAAATTAATTTTTGAAGATGACAAAGTGAATTGAAGAAGTAAGTACAGGTCGGCCCTGAATATAATTAAAGAAAATAAATACAAAATAAGAAAGTGTCAGGTCGACCCTAATGTTAAAAGGAAGTGACATAACGGGTATAAATACATCTCATTAAACATTCATTTTTCAACACACACAAGTTTGTTAATGAACAAGGAGATATAAGTCGAATTTCAGAGGAAATCAGAAGTAAAGAAGGTTGTATTTCAAGGGAAGATGAAGTCTTTTTGTGATGTGTTCTAAGGTATGTTATTTATAGGTTATCTTACCATTTTTGCTATAAATAGTTTTCTAGAACAATTCAAATGGTGAAATTAGTATGGTATTAAGAAGACATATCTAGGTACCTATGGTAAAAAGTTCAACTATTTATTCTATATAATTTTGGAGATACACTCTATGGAAGATAGGGTTTTTTACTAGTCTTGAATCTAGTCATAAACATGTGTTCCGGGTAAAATAGTCATAAATAATTCATAGAGAATCCAAATGAAGTGAGACTAATTTCATTGAAAAGAGTACGGGTTTTATTTTTCTGTGTAAAAATTTCAAAATATGATGTTAAAAATTGAACGTGGGGCATGTTGTACAAGTTATCTCTCCTGAATAAACCAGAATTGAATAAGGTCTACCATTTTCTCTATAACTCCTTTTCTGGGAGGATTCAAGGAGTGAAACTTAAAGGCATTTTAGAGAATACATTAAGTAATATTATCTACAGGATCAGAGTATTCCAAGAAGTGAATAATTGCAGAAGTTGAAGAATTCTTAGGAAGCATTATCAGGTTCTATGTGATGGTTGGTTGATGGTGATAATTTAATGTAAATTTTTATTATCTCTCATATATTATTGGGTGGAAGGAAGGGACAAGGATGGAGAGGTCAACCCTCTCTTGATATTGGAGGATTGCATCTTCCTTTTGGAGGTTTATCCCTCCCTTTATATTTGGATGTTGTAGCTACCTTTGGAAGTCATTACTTCCTTTAAACAATAACTATTAATTATTTATCATATATTGTGCATGGTGTATTGTGGTGTATTAGTGTAACTCTTATACTATTGTTCATTTCTCATTGGATATAATTGAATGGTTTAAGTATAGGTTGAAAAAGTTTTAAAATTGTACTTGATATTGATTCACCCCCCCTCTCAGTATCAACATTGTCTTTTAATTCTTGGAAGGATTGGTTAGTTGCTGGAGTCTAGCTGAAAGCATTCTTTTAAAGAGAGATGTGAGAGGAGCTGCATTTTTTCCATAATTATGAACAAACTTGCGATAATAACCCACTAAACCTAGAAAACCATGCATATTTTTAATATTTTTAGGGCGAGGCCAATTATGCATAGCTTCAATTTTCTTTGGATTGAAATTTACACAATCCTTACCAACAATATAACCCAGGCACTCAACTTCAGAGGAACCACAATCACATTTAGACAGTTTGAGGAAACGTTGGTTCTTGGAGAGGAGATGGAGAACTTGATCTACATGGGTGAAATGGGTTGGCCATGTTTTACTATAGACAAGAATATTATAGAAGAAAAACAACACAAAGGGACAGAGGAAAGGAAAAAAGACATGATTCATGAGACTTTGAAAAGTGGAGGGGGAATTAGAGATACCAAAGGGCGTAACCAAGAACTCATAGTGGCCCTCATGAGTGTGAAATGCAGTATTGAGGATCTCTTCCTCTTTCATAGGTATTTGTTGGTATCCCAAATGGAGGTCAAGTTTGGTAAAGTATTGAACCCCGCTACTTCATTCAAAAGGTCATCTATTATGGGGATGATAAATGTTTTCTTGATGGTAAGTGATGGGTCTTCTATATGCACTAAATCCCTCAATTAAATTTTCAACCTGCGGTAAGTAAAATTAGAGTTGTAGCACTATATGTGCCAAGGAAGAAAATCTAGAGGAAGTATGATCTAACTAAGGAGATGGTATAAATAAGTGTTAATATGTTGGATCATGTTGTCATTGATGCCAATTGTTTGATTGATTGATGTCATTTATTGATGTCAATGGATTGATTGCTTGATTTCTTGATGATTGATGTAAAATGTAGATGTATTGTCCTTGATGAGAATGATAGATGACAAGTGGAAGCCTATCCATGAAGATGGATCATTGATATGATGCATAGATGAAGATGGATCAATGAGTTTTCATTGATACATGATAAAGATGGATTCTTTGATTTATGATGCATGTTTTTTTTGATAAAAAGATGACTAATTATTTTCTTTTCATGGTACAAATGGATGAAATCCAAAGTGGTCCCCTTATGGTGAAAGCCCTCACGAGAAGATGCTTTGAGGATTGAGTTATCCTAGAAGAATGGTTGGAGGACCCATGCTTTTATGTAAAATAATGAGATGAATATCAAATTAATTTGTTGGTCAAACTATCCTATATGGATAGTGCTTGTCATACCATTTCCGGTGGTATGTGGAACTTCACATAACTCCTCACGGTTTGTGAGTTATGGCCTTACGAAGTTGGAGGACCCTCACATGTTTGCTTAAAGTCCACAAGGTCAAAGAAGTAAAAGTTATTGATAAGAAGAAATCATTATTTAAATGATAAATTAAAGTGACAAAGTCAAGGTGGATTATTTAAATAATAAAGTGAAGTGACAAAATCAAGAAAGATTATTTAAATGATAAACTGAGATGACAAAATCAAGAAGGAATATTTAAATGATAAAGATTGGAGAAATTTCTATTTATGGAAAGTGGTTAACCTTAAAATAAGGAAAATAGTTTAAGTAACCTAGAAATGGGTTAAGTGACATAGAGGATGAAAGTATAAATAAGATAGCAATGGTCTCTTGTAAAACATCTTTTTTGTGGATCAATGGAGAGCTTCTTGTGAGAGCTTCTTATGAGAGCATTTTGGTGTGGATATCTTGAGAATGATTGAAGATCTATTCTGATCCAGGTGGATATCGGTGGCCACCCACCTTTTCTAAATGGCTCAAAATGGCTTTCTGGCAATTTTGGCAATTTACTATTTTTAGCAGGTTTTAACTTCCGGGGCCATTTTGAGGGCCCAAATGAATGTTTTTCAAGATTGAGGTTCTCAATGATAGAAAAAGGCATTATTTATCCTCCAAAATGAATCTCCTCAAATATACCTTTCCAACGAGCTATCACAGGCCTAAAACGGAGATCGTATGCAAAAGTTACGAACCCGAGAAGTTGATGTACTCACTTACCCAAACGGGGCCCACATGACTTTTGGCGCTTCATCTCCCAGGGTTAGGTTTTTGGATGTCTAGGGTTTTTGGAATTCCTACTTATTGTAAAAAGGCCTTCAGAGACTCATTGTAATCATCTTCTTGCGAATGAGAGTAGCCATCACATCTCTTCTCAGAAATAAGCTGCCACCATTCTAGCGAGTCTTTCACTCTGTATTTTTACAGTCTCTGTACATTTCTTTCATTAATAGAAATTGTGTGTGATTTTACGCCTCGCATTTTTCATTAGAAATTCGTGTATTACCGACATTCACGCTATGGTTGCATCTCTCATACATTTATGTTATATTATTGGATATATGTGATATTCTTTTGTGCATTTCCTTATTATATATCTCCGCTCTCATTTCCTCAGGCTGAAAATAATCCGGATCGGTTATCGAGCAGTTACTTTGATCGCTTTTCGAAGGTATGTCCCGACGAGGTCCCAGTATATAGTTACCCCAGCTGTTCTCTTGAAGACAATCACTCGCGCACACACAAGAAACCCTCAATGGCTGAAAAAAATAAAACCACTCGGAAAGCGACGATCCTATCAATTGCTGTTTGAGCAAGCTCACGTACGTATTGCAGGGACGAATATTTTGAGAATTTTTCCCACATCCTTCAACATTCGCGATAGCATCGTGCACACATCTTCTTCATCAAGGGCTACTTTGGAGGAATGCCATGCTTCAAGGTGCAAGTTAATTTTGATATTCCTCAGATTTGAAGGATAGATAGATGCGTAAGCCCTAGAAAAATGGTTAACTCTACTAGAAGGTTATTTTCCGGTCCATAAGTTTTCTGATATAGAAAATATTAAATTTGCACTCCCTAAGTCCATCCCCCATGTCAAACATTGATTGAAAAATTATTGGGAGCAAAGTTCCAAATAGGAGTCTAGAATATATGGGTTGATCCCATTTGGATTTTTAGGATGCTATAAAAAGAACGTATTACCTCGCTGGAAACTATGAGGACCAAGATATGAGATGGACCACACTATGGCAAGAGAGGCCAAGGCTCCAGAGTTCAATAATACCTTCCATACCTTATACCAAGCTAGGTATCAAAGACTCGAAAGTGACATTTGGTTCTAAAATAACATGAGGCTCTGCAATAATGCATACATCCAAACCTAAATGGATTTTCTCGACATCTCATTACTGCGTCGCGATATGTCACGTTAAAATTGAGCAAAATTTAAGCACCGTAATTCAAACGCGGGAATTGGTACATGCAAATATGCAACAAATCCAAAGCATGAAAAAAGACGACCCTAACAAGAATCTCCCAAAAACCAGCCCAAGACACAAGAAAAGAAGGGTCACGGAAGACAAAAAAGGACACCGAAAATGGTGAGAGTTCCAATAAAAGCCCCTAGCACAACACCTTAATGTTACCAAAATCATTTGTGGCCAAGGTCAAAGACAAAGATCCAAACCCCGACTCGTAGAATCTGAATTTGAAAATAATGGTAAAGGATTATCATTGACGCGCAGCATCTTCACCGCTATTGTCGCTTAATTACAAATAATTCAAATCCGTAAGAACCAATAGATCCATAAGAGGGGGGAGCTCCTTTTTCATTCACGTATGTGGGTGAAGGAGACCTCGCCACATTTTATTGTTGATAGTGGAGTTTAAGAACCCTCATCTCGAAGGTCATCAAATAGTGGGGATTGTCGAAAACACCACACCCGCAAAATTTCATACAACATCGGGTGGCTTCGCAAGGACGAGATCTCTCAATAAATCCAACGTTGATTGTCATATGACATCCAACCCTTCAAGGATGATGGCTGAGATGTTGCCTCAATCGGATGTCCGGTGGATGTTCTTCAATAACCGTGATATGTGGAGACACCATGCTATTTATGAGTCTCAATTCCATAGTGTCATTTTTTACTTTGGGGGTCATCTCTACACAATACCGTGAGGTAATACCATCGTTCCACCTAAAAGTGTCACAAGGTAGTATCTCATATTGCAAAATTCAACTTCTTCACAATATGTTCGAAAGGAGAACATAAGGACATTAGAACCACTACAACCTTGCCCCAAGCACCTTCAATCCAACGTATGTGTCGACAAGGCTGTAGCAAAGTGCAAAAGATTCCTTCTTCACATCGTCCTCATGTATCTCAACTTGTTGAGCGGCCTCAACGTTAGTTTAGGTTTGTGATAGATTTCACAACCGAAAGCAGCGCGACATCTCCAGAAAGACAAGCAACCCACCAAAATGCAGATTCAACAAATGTTTTCTCCTCTCCTCGAACTCGTTCTAATGGAGAACATTGCTTCCTAAGGAGGGAGGATTGATCTAGGTGACATCGGTGGCCACCTACCTTTTCCAAATGGCTCAAAAAATGATCTTCAATTTGGCAATTTACTATTTTTAGCGTGTTTTCACTCCTGGCCATTTTGAGGCTCCAAATGAAGGTTTTCTAGATCTAGGTTCTCAATGATATTAGGAAGGAATTATTGAGCCCTCAAAAAGAATCCTCCTCGGCGATACCTTTCTAATGAGCTATCACACGCCTAAAACAGTAGATCGATCCAAAAGTTACTACCTCGGAAGTTGATGTACTCATTTACCCAAACGGGGCCCACATGATTTTGCATGATGCCATCTCCCGTGGTTAGGTTTTTGGATGTCTAGGGTTTTTGGCATTCCTGCTTATTGTAAAAAGGCCTTCAGAGCCTCATTGTAATCATCTTCTTGCGAATGCGAGTAGCCGTCACATCTCTTCTCAGAGATAAGCTGCCACCATTCTAGTGAGCCTTTCACTCTGTATTTTTACAGTCTTTGTACATTTCTTTCATTAATAGAAATCATGTATTACTATATATCTGTGTTTATGGTTGCATCTTTGATACATTTCTGTTATATTATTGGATATATGCGATATCTCTATGCATTTCCTTATTATATCTCCGCTCTCATTTCATGCTGAAAATAATCCAGATCATATTCTAAGAGAGAGGAGATCGGGAGGATCTCATGGACGCATTGAATTTTCAGAAAGTTTAAGATTGTGATGGCGAAATTCTTGGAATTACAGAAAATCCCTATTTTCTGGTGCGTACGCGAGGTGTCTGTGTATAGGGTGCATATACCTGAGTTGTCTATGTTTAAGGTGCGTATAGTACGCAAGATGTCTGTGTATAGGGAGCGTGCAGTGGATAAAATCATGAAGATTTGTGGTTGAGTTGATGGCAAGTTGTTGAAGACTGAAGAAGGTTCCAAATCTGCATTCTATGGGCTTAAATATGTCACTGAGACACTGGTATGGTTTCATGATTGTCTTGATGGATACTATTGCTTGTTGTGTTGTTAATTCTTAGGGAATTTTTTATATGGTTTCTATGATGTGGTTTATGTTGGTTGATGGAGTGAGCAACACCCTTATGATTCAGTACTGATATGATGGCTATAGTATGTTGGTTGCTTATGCATGATTGAGTAAAATTCATATTGATTGGTTGTGGAGCATGAGTAAGCTATTGGAGAGCTTGGATGTGTTATGATTGGTTGATGGTTAGTTTGGACAAAAGAGAATGATAAATTGGTTGCAGAGAATTTGAGTTGATCTTGAAGGATAAACTCTAATAGCTCAGAAGGTATACGCATGTTGATGTATACATTGGTCGTGTACATATGCAGGTTGTAGTGAGCCAGAGCGTGTACACACGTGGGTTTCACTACTAACCCGTCCCGTACCTATTGCAGATTGATATATGTTGATGATTGTTGCCTCATCTCAGTTGGTTTTGAGGGTGTAAGTTGAGTCTTGCATTATAGAGTTGGTGCTCTTGTAGAGTTGTACTCTATTCAGTTGTTGCTGAAACGCCCCAAGGATTGTAGTCCGTAATAAAAAGAAAAATTGTACATACATCCTATGTTCTTTGCGTTCTTCATGATGATGAATTGTTGATGATATATTGTTGATATATGTTGCTGATATATGTTCACATTTAACTAGTTATAAATGACAACAATAACTAATGAGTTAATGGTGATTTCTAACTAATGAGTTTTGTGTAAGAGGGAAGTTTTGAGAAAAAGATCCCCACACTCATTCACCCCCCCTCTAAGTGTGGTAGGTGTGTCCAACATAATCTACTTAATAAAAGACTATAAATGAGAAAACCCTATCAAAGAACTTGAACTATTTACCCTAGGAAACTTTTAAACAATGGATCGATGGATTGTTCCTAAAGAAGCAAATGAAAACCCTACTTTGAACAAGTTAACCTATTTAATATAATGAGAAAAAACAAGTAATATATTCAATCTATTCAACTTAATAAGAAACAACAACAACAAATTAATCTAATCAATCTATTCAAATCAATGAACATCAACAAGTAAGCAAGTAAACAATCAAACAACTAACCTATTAAAACTTCTTCAGCAAGTAAACTAATCAAAACTACTCAACAACTAACTAATCAAAACTATTCAACAAGTAAACTCTATTCTTAAGACAAAACTCATAATTACTTCTAATCTACAAAGGGAAATCTTAACCTAGTTAATTAAAAGCATCATGACAATATTCAAAGATTAATCAACAACTATTCTTAATCTACAATAACAAGAAACTTCAAATATGATGATTATGTCTTCGGTGCCTTATGACATCACGATGGCATCTAACGATTAGTGATAGCTCAAGATGAATAAATTCAATATTAACTTCTATGGAGAAATGAAAAGTATGAATCAAGCAATCTAACGAGAGCTTAGCCATCATAGAAGAAATATAAACTATCCTGAAAATCCATGTGATCTCTCAATTCATATATCAATCATCAATGATAGGAAAGCACTATTCTACTTAATTCAAATGCACTCTTATGCTAAATTAAGAAAATTCACATGATTAGGAACTCGTAACTAAAATCTTAACTCAAACTCAAACTTCTAATTAAAATTGCAATTTAAATCTAGAATGGAAATTTCATAAATTAAACTAAACTAAATCTATTATTAAAAACTCAGATTGCAAATTGAAATGCTCGTAAAAACATAATCAAAAACCTATTTATATCCTAGCATACTACACGAATATTGATAAAAAAAATAGATTCAGGAAAGCATGACTAAACTGAGAATTAAATTAACAAAACTCACAACTATTAATCCATCGAAACTTTGTCAAAGAAACTATGTACTCTATGTTAAACTAATACTCTGTTCTAGCTACATTGTTTTAACCTATAGAAATTCACTTTAACATTTAACACACAACAAGGTTAGAAGCTTGCAAGCCATTTACTAACGATTAAAAGAAACAACATATTAACAACTATCTCACGCAACCTACAAAAAGGAAATTCAAACAATT